>AWOL01S0025603.1:15067-61560 GCA_000715115.1 Nicotiana otophora
CGTTTGGCCCGCGATCCCGAATCGGTCCCAGGCCTGGACCGGCCCACTTACCACCCTTAGTCCTAATACTCAGTTTGTGGTGACCTTGTTGGAAACCACACTCGTTTGTTGTGATTGAAGAGTCAAAACCACGCGTTCGTGTAATAGTGGAACGATTAGAAAAGCTGGCAGAAAGACTAATACAAAAATGTTCTATCCTGAAGAATGAATCTAATCGCTTCAATTTTTGCTTAAAATATCGTAATTAATGAATATTGAATCAAAAGGCTGTATACCATGAAAAGACAATGACAAAAATGTACGTGTTCCTTCGGGAATATCTGATAAAGAAATCAATTATTATATATGTATGTCCTGTGATGTAGTTATAGGTAAAACAATAAGATAATTAAATCGAACACATTTGTCCTTCGTTAATATTTTAGTTCAAGAATGTCTTTAACGTCAAATAGTTGGTCCGTATATGCTCTTAGAGTCACACAGTTGGCACATATATGCCATTTTCTAAACGAAATCTACCCAAACTAATTAGCTCTTTCGTTAATTGTATTAAAGTGCATTACAAACACTATTTTTTTTTATTATTTTTTTTTTCTTTACCTTTCTCTTTTCTTTTCTTAGAGTCACGCAGTTGGCAGATATCGAGTTAGGGCCCAATTGTATACCATTTTAACTTGAATTTTTTTTTCTACTTTTTTTTGAATTTTTACGATTCTTATGTCCAAACGCCCATTAAGTATATAAAAATTAAATACTATAGTTTAGGTATAAGCTAGCAGCCCAGTCATAATGGAGTAGCTGGCATTACATTATTGCAAATAAATCACTTTAGTCAAAGGACATACAGTTACGTATTAGACATGAGGAGAACATGTAGGCCACTTGCATTATACATGGCAGAGAAAGGAGTCAAGTCACCAGACACCATTGATACACGTTCAATTCCTTGGAAATACGCAATTATTATATAAAAAAGAACGAAGTTGATTTACACGCAACATACAGAATTTAAGAGACAAAGAAAAACTTTTAGGATTAGTTGTTTTAAACATATCATAATAGTTTTGTGTCTATAAAAGTACTCCTATATTATTAAGGACATAACAAAAATTTTAAAATTAAATTATTTTTAAAAATATAAATATTTTATTTTTGTTGGAACAAAGCTTCATTTTACGGCCATCGATTAAGATGTGGCTAAAGTCTCGAGATGGTAGCGTATATTGCACTAAAATTTAAAGTCAACAAAAAAGAGAGAAAGTAAGAAAACTTACAGCGTCTCGAAGCTCAAGGGGAAGCTGTTGAATGACAAGAGAGAAGCTGCGAGAGATGTTGCGGAGCATGAGATAGCAAAAGCTCCAGTGTGGCTTTGAAGGAATTTGTTTTTCTGCTAATTTTGCTATTAGCAACAGCTTCATCAATGGGTATATCTCATTTGGATGCCTCACAATATCTCCTATTATCCCCATGATCACTAGTGTTAGCACCCTGTGGAAGCTGAGGAATGGTGTCGGTTAACAGGAAAATTATTTTAATGGTGTTGAACAAGTGAAAGAAGTTGATTTTTGAATACTTATAATTTATTATGGCAGTGGGTGGAATGTTGGCTGATAAAGGCCCATTTGTTATGGTAGCAGATCTCTAGTTAGGGCCCAATTGTATTTATTACTCAGTTGTATAGCTTAGCCCAAGATTGTAATAGGGTAGTGTAGTCATTTTATTTTGTACCGGTTTGAGTTGTAAATACCCGATCCAAAACTGACTTTGTATATAATAGAGGAGATCCGACTCTGGAAGGTTCAGATGCTCAGTTTTTATATTTTACACAAAAATATTTCACCTTTGTTCTTCCTTCCTCCTTAAGATTTCGATTTCTCTCTTCAGAATATTAGGATTACAATGAGTTTAACATGGTATCACATCGGTGTATTCGGGTGATTTGAGCAGTGTTCTTCAATTTCATGGGCATCTCGTTGTTCTTCGTTGTTGGCGAATGGATCACATTTTTCTGTTCGCCGTTTCGTCGGACTTCGGTTTCTCGCCAGTGATTTCTCTCATTTTCCTTTCGATTTGCATTGAATTCTGCTTTCATGCATTCATTTCCCATAAATTTGTTTGTTTATGATCAGAGAGTTATACAGTAACGAAACCCTAAATTTGCAACAATACTAGATTTACCTCTTCCGTTATGGCTTTCTAGTTTCTGATAAGTCTCCTTGTACTTCGTCTGAGCACTCTGGTTGTGATAATTCACCCGATGACACAATTGATCATAACTATCCCCTTTACATTAATCCATCAAACAATTTGGGGCTTTCACTAGCGGGCGTCGTATTCGATGGGAATAAGTATCGCGATTGGTGTAGCTTATTGCTCTCTCGGTTAAGAATAAGTTATATTTCATTCAATGTGACTGTGAGAGGCCACCTCCAAATTCACCTTTCTCTCGTCAGTGGGATATATGTAATAACATAGTGATCTCGTGGATCCACAACCTTCTTTCTCCGGTAATTCGTAAGAGTGTCCTCTATTGTCAACTTGCCAAAGATGTCTGGATGGAATTGGAAGAGAGGTACGGTCAGCTAAGTAGAATTAGGCTTTATCGGGTTAAAAAGGAACGTGCCTCAATCTCTAATGGCTCAATGAGTTTTTCTGAGTATTATGCGAGGATGAAGAGTGTTTGGGACAAACTTAACACATTGACTGTTCATACGAATTCTCACTGGACTTGTGGGGGTGATAGACTGGATATTCAAAAACGTGAGGAGAATCAAAGGTTCTACCAATTTCTGATGGGTTTGAATAATAGTTATTCTAATGCTAGGACTAATCTGCTTACGACGAGTCCCTTCTCTACTATTAACAAGGCCTACTCTCTTTTGGTGAATAATGAGTGACAACGAGAAATTCAACATCCTCTTTCCTACTTCAGCTCAAAATCTGCTTCATTCTCGATGGGGTCTCAAAGATCTATTTTTCATCCTAAGACCACCTTTGATCCCAGGAGGCCTAATGTGGTATATATCTACTGCAACAAACCTGGCATACAATGGAGAAATGTAATAAGAAATATGGATTTCCCCCAAACTTCAAGTTCACCAAGAGTAATAAAAGGGTTGCTGCCATTGTCCATACTGAGCTAGATGTTTCTAAGCAATTTGCTCAGCTTGGGACTAGGGCTTTCACTAAGACACCAATTGCCACGGTTCCAGCTATTCCGGGGTTGACACTTGAGCAATGCAGCCAACTGCTTTCTTTGTTACAACAACATTACATGTTTGATCAGTCTTCTACCTCAGTCTCTAATCCTGCTGATTCTGTGAACTTTGTAGGTATCCTTAGTTTCTTTTCTAGCAATAAGACTGAGTGTCAGTTACTACTTTCTTGCTTTGTAAAGTTGATAAACACTCTTGGATTTTAGACTTTGGGGCCACTGATCACATGACCTCACATAGTAATCTTCTTCAAAATATTAAACCATTACCCATTCCTTACTTGGTCACCCTACCTAATGGTTATAAAGTCAAAGTAACATGTGTTGCAGATTTACTTTTAACCAATGGTACTATTCTGTCACATGTGCTTTTGGTTCCTAGTTGTCAGTACAACTTGATATCTTTACACAAGATGTCTCCCAATTGAAGTATTTGCTTATCTTCAGTTCCTTTGCCTGTTTTATACAAGACTTTTCCATGAGGAGGCCTCCGGTATTTGGTAAAACACAACATGGTCTTTACACCTTGCTCCTGCCTCCCTCGACATCTCCTACTGCCATCCAACCCTCTTTTTTTACTTGTTCTAATATTTCTGCTTTCCCCGCTTGTGATAAGAATGATGTTAAATGTTCTGTTTCTTCTTCTCCATTTGTAAATACTCTACATTTGAATAAAATGCACTCTCTTTGGCATAGTATATTGGGGCACATTCCATTTATTAATTTAAAATCTATTCCATATATTTCTCCTTTACTTTCTAGTAAATAAGATTTTATTTATAATATTTGTCCAATGGCAAGGCAAACTAGACTATCCTTCTCCGATAGCACAATTCATACCAATTCACATTTTCAATTAATTGATGTTGACATTTGGGCCCCCTATAATGTTCCTACACATGATGGCTGCAAATATTTTCTAACAATTGTTGATAATTTTACAAGAACTACTTGGACCCATTTACTGAAAGCAAAATCAAATGCTTTTCCTATTCTTAAAGCCTTCATTGCCATGGTCCACACACAGTTTAATTCTAAGGTGTTGACTGTGAGATCTGATAATGCCTTGGAATTAGGATCTAGCCTTTCTAGTTCTTCCTTTTTTGTTGATTAAGGGATTATTCATCATACTTTCCGTCCCTACACCCCTCAACAAAATGGGGTGGTGGAGAGGAAGCATAGACATTTACTTGAAACTTCCAGATCTCTTCTTTTTCATTCTAAAATGCCTATAAAATCCTAGGGGGAATCTGTTCAAGAAAGGCTACAAACTTCTTAGTCTATCAATTTCTTTGTTTCTAGATGTTGTCTTTCATGAGTCAGTTTTTCCCTTTGCACTGATCTCTTCTGCTTCCTATTCCTCTTCCACATTTTCTCCGGTCATTTTTTTTTTGCTAATAATATTCCTCTTTCTGATTCATCTACTTCTAGTTCTTCTCCCCATTCCTCTTCTACTCCTCTTTTCGATTAATCTATTTCTAGTCCTTTTCATTCTTTCTCTTCTGCTCCTCCTGTTGATTCTTCTTCCAATTTAAGTTCTCCTTCTTCTTCTCCACTTCATCATGCACCTTTTAGTTTCTCTCCTAGTCCAGCATCCATTATTTCTTCTACATCAAATGAACCAACTTATGTGCCTTTGAAGAGATTCGCCTGACCACATGCTACTCCCTCTGATCTCAATGAAATATTTATTTTTCTATTTTTACTTCTTTCCCGTTAGGGCCTAAGTCTAATTTTCTGTCTAAGCAACCTAGGACACAAGTAGTACTTTCTGTGCCTCATACTTATTTTCAAGTTTCTTTGGTTCCTGAATGGAAAGAAACAATGAGAAAGGAATTTGAGGCTCTGGAGGCTAATCATACATGGTTTGTTGTACCATTACCTATTGGGAAGAAGGCCATTGGGAGTAAATGAGTATATAAAATCAAGTTTAAGGCTGATGGTTTTGTAGATAGGTATAAAGCTAAGTTAGTGGTTAGGGGTGACACATAAACTGCTGGGGTGGATTACAATGAGACTTTTTCACCCGTGATTAAGATGACAACAATCAAGTGTCTTATTGTCGTAGCTGTAAAGAAACAATTGCCTCTTTTCCAACTGGATGTAAATAATGTATTTCTTTACGGGGATTTAGATGAAGAGGTGTATATGAAATTGCCTCAAGGTTTTTTTTGTTGCTTCTCCATCCAGTCATACCTAGCCTTTTGTTTTCAAACTTCCAAAATCTTTCTATGGGCTCAAACAAGCTTCGCGGAAATGGTATGCCAAACTTTCAAGTGCACTGTGGCTTGTGCAAAGAGGTTTGTTCACTATCTCAATAATTATAGTTTATTTACCAAGAGGTATGGGCATTCTGTGGTCATTCTTTCAGTATATATAAATGACATTATTCTCATTGGAAATGATTCTTCAGAAATTTTTATTTTAAAGTCTTATCTTGATGATAAGCATCCTCCACTTCCAACCAAGAGGTTGTGAGTTCGAGTCACCCCAAGAGCAAGGTGGGGAGTTCTTGGAGGGAAGGATGCTGAGGGTCATTTGGAAACAGCCTCTCTATCCCAGGGTAGGGGTAAGGTCTGCGTACACACTACCCTCCCCAGACCCCACTAGTGGGATTATACTGGGTTGTTGTTGTTGTCTTATCTTGATGATTAGTTCAAAATAAATGATCTGGGGGAGTTGAACTACTTCTTGTGCATTGAAATGACCTCTACTCCTACTGGTCTTTTACTGAATCAAAGAAAATTCATTATAGATCTGTTACATAAATACAATTGTGTTGAGGTATCATAAGTGGTTTCTCCTCTGATCTTACTATGAAGTTAAAAGATAATGATGGGATTTGCTTTCCAATCTAGAGCTGTACAGAAATCTTATTGGGAAATTCAATTTCCTCACTCATACAAGACCTGACTTGAGCTTTGCTGTACAACATCTCCGTTAGTTCCTTCAAAATCCAAGGCTTCCTCAATATTCCGATGCCCTTCACTTGCTCCGCTATCTCAAATAGACTTATGATTATGGTATATCTTTTTAATAATTCTTCTGAATTTGCTTTACATGGTTGTTGTGATAGTGATTATGCTGCTTCCCATGATTCACGCATGTCTATCGCTGGTTTCTTTGTGCTTCTTGGTGTGAGTCACGTGTCTTGGAAGTCGAAGAAACAATCTGTTATTTTCCTTAGCAGTGCTGAAGCTGAATATCGTGCTTTGAGTAAGCTGGTAGTATAATTAACTTGGTTGACTCGATTATTGGCAGATTTGGGTGTAGAAGAAGTGACCTATGTTTATGTGTTTTGTGATAATCAATCAGCCTTACATATTGCGCATAATCCTATGTTCTATGAGCGTACTAAGCATATTGAGGTTGATTGTTACTTTGTACGAGAAAAGCTCTCTGATGGTCTTATTGCTTTGTTTTCGGTCCGCAGTGAAAATCAATTGGTTGATATATTGACTAAGCCCCTTACTGGCTTAGCACATCATGGCTTTCTCTCCAAATTGAAGGCAGTTCCTGATCTCGTCCAAGTCACATCTCTATTTAAGGTTATGAAACGGTCGATGCAATAGTAATACCCAACAAGGAGTCGGGGTCGATTTTTCCCAGGGAGCTATGAATGGGACTTAGGGGTATATATTATAGTGTATGAGCTTGAATTATCTCAAATTATACTTCCACAAACTTGGGTTGTTTCTAGGTCTAATTTAAACTAAGACTACAAACTAAGAATTGAAACTAGGAAAGTGCTTTTGTTGTTGTTTTTCAAATGATGTAAAAGACCTAGGGCTGTGACATTCACCTAGGTATTTTCCTAACGGGTTGTAAACTTTAAAGTTTATTTTATTAGTCGGGGTGTATTATAACTATCAACACTCGAGTACCCACTCAATACCTCTTGGTCAGAGAGTGATTTTTCCCAATTTGGCTTTCTCAAGTCCAAATGGGTATTGAACAAAACAGTTGATACAAAGCTCAAGTCAGATTTTACTATCTCTAGGTTCAACCCTTTAATTAGGACTATCAATATCTCGATTTACCCAATTTCTTCTTAGCTAAGTTTTCCTAGACTAAGTCTCTCTTTCTCAAGTAGAGACCAAGTCAAATAGGCATGAACTAATGTTTGTAATCATTAATTCTACAATTAAAAGCAAGAACAAGGCTAAATAATAAACACCCAACCATAAACAAGCAATAAATCAAACACCCATTAAGATTACACTCTAGGGCTGGGTTACAACCCTAGTGAAAATCTATCTACTCATGCTTAAGATAGAAGAAATAGAAGAAGCAATGATAATTAAACCCATATTGATAATTAAAATGATGAAATCAATATTCAAAAGGCTCAAAATAGCAAAAACTACTAAAAAGAGTAAAAGAAATCGTCTACTGTAGCAACTGATGTCAAAACTTAACCTAAAAAAGTGAAACTCTTCTATTTATACATGGCTGAATTTTCGGACAAAAATACCCTTTCGGAGGTTCTGCGGCCGCACAATTCCATATGCGGTCCGCACTTTAACTCAACCTGATAGGATTGGAAAACCTGCGACCGCATAATTCTGAATTGTGGCCACACTTCTCTCTTTTTGCGGTTCACACAAATGTGTCTGCGGCCGCACCTTGCTCTTCCGCGGTCCGCAAAAGCGGTTGCACCTTGCTCTTCTGCGGTCCGCACAATAGTTGTGCGGTCCGTACTTTTGTTGAACTTTGGATGCAGGTTCTCTGAACTTTTTCTCTTACCCAGTTTCTGCGGCCGCACAATTTCATTTGCGGTCCGCATCTTGCAACTTTCTCTGATGGAATTGCTTCATGACCTGCGGCCGCAAATGGTATTCTGTGCTCCGTATTTTGAGCTTTTGTGCTATTTTTGTCCTTAAGTTAAGATTACTTTTTCTTGAAGTGGATTTTATCTTGGGAGCTCATCTTCCAATATTCCTGCAATTAAGCATATTTTATCAGTTTTCGGGAGCACAATCAAGCGTTTTTGGACTAAAACAAAAGCTAAAATGCGCAAATAAGTAGTCAAAATTCTCACTTATCAACTCTCCCAAACTTAAGTTTTTGCTTGTTCTCAAGCAAATAAAGTAGTTCCTACCTCCACAAGTTAAGAGACATTCCTATTAATCAAAGTTAAATCAATAACACATCAATTGGGACCAACATTTACCCATGACACTTATGAAACAAGGCAACAAGTTGAACTTTTAAGCATGAATAGTTCTAATGTGACACCTGATCATCAAGAGTTGACTTTATTCATCAAGGAAGTTCGCACTTTCCTGTAGGTCATTATGGATCCCAAACTCCTCCTCCTCTACTCTCCTTTTGCCTATCTCACTTAAGAACATAACACACAATTCAAAGATTTGTGAAAGGTTCGCTCATCTCTCTCAAAAGAATATCGCAAGTATAAATTTAAGTACCATAGGCTTGCCCCTCATGTAAATTACCACTAATGTAAGCTTACTTGGCATGAAAGCACGTAGGTCATTTTCGGGATGCAATGAAGGCTTTTGGACTAAGGTTGGACAAGCTATGATAGAACAATGTTCATCTTTCCTTAAGCACTCCATTTTCTTTTATCGGCTCCTGCTTTTGCCAACTCTTTAAGGCATTTTCTTTTTCTTAGGGGAACTAGAGAGACTTAACATCACTCTTTCTTGGTTATGATATTCATTTTTCTCCTTCTTTGCTTTCTCCATGCCTTGCATCATTACTTTTCTTTGAATCCCTTTAACTCTTCAACTTATTCACTTTCTTTTTGCATTTTTCTTTTTGTTCTTTCTTTCTTTTTCTTGCTTTTCCTCCATTTTCTCATTTTGTGCCTTGATACCTTTTTCAAACTCCTCGTCTCTCCCCCAAACATATATTTTTAGCAAATTATTATACAAGAGTGTTAAGGAAATTTCGGGTGCCAAGAGAGGGTCATGACAAAACGGGTAAAGGCTTGTAACATGGTTATCAAATGAGAAAGATTTTAGGCTCAAATGGGTTGACTAGGGATAACAACATTGGTGGGCCATGAAAAATTTCAAGCGGGCCAAGGAGAGCCTATAATCACTTCTCAAGCCAAGAAAAACTTAAATTTTCGCCTAGAAATACATTCAGGGCAAGTTCTAGGCCGTTCGCACATGTACTTGGATTTGCAACAACATCTCACTTATCACGCAACTGGGTTGTTAAAGAGGATAGAGTCGAGGTCCCACAACGACCATATTCAATATTGAATATCACTATGGTTCGACTAAACCATTCGATGATTGCCTGAGTCAACGCAAGAGTCGAAAGGTCACTAACTAGAGCTATTTCTTTTCAAAAATCTTGTTTTTAACCATAAGCACGTAGTTAAGTGTGTTGGTACCAAGTGAAGCACGTTTGACTCTTTGAGCATGACTCAATTAGGTATTTTTATTCATTATTACTACTATTATTACCTAACTACCAATAACGGACTCAATCCCTTAAGAAGGTTATCACGCCATCCATCGTTGGAAAGAATCACCCGGTTCACACAAAAACCATCTTTGAAAAGAACCGTGGCATTAAGAAAACCAAAGGCTTATTGTCCAGTAAAACATAAAAAGAATCTATTAAAGAAAAAAGAAGCTACTAAGTAAAGAAAAAGAGATAAAGAAGCTAATAAGCACCAACTATAGAAAACTAAATGAATATACATAATGAAGGATAAAAGAGAATATATACATAACGAGAAATAAGGAGAAAATAGTACTAAGTTAATTACAGGCCAATATGTCTCATAGTTATCAAAATACATCATTAAAATCATCCAAATATCAAATAACTCCACCCCCTCGAATAAAAGTAAGCATTGTCCCCAATGCTTAACAAAATAAGAGTAAAAGAAAGGGTAAGAGTGAATAAGACTCCCTATGTCGCCTTGGGCATCTCTGTGTCCACAGCAGCATCACTGCCCTCAGTCTCCTTTAATTGGATCTCATCATCCTCGACTGTGGGAGTAGTTGGGCTGGTGAACATTTGGCGTACCGCCTCAATAGTGTCGGCAGCCATGTCTCGCTCGTCAGACTAGCCAGCTGGTGCCACTGGAACTGATGGTGCTGGTGGTGCTGGATCTATCAGCATATCAAATGGAAGATCTCCAGCTGCAACAATCTTGGTCACCTCTTTCTGCAACTTTTCAATTGATTTCTTGAACGCCTGGGATTTTCTCCGTGATAGTGTTGGGATACGGGTAGGAGGTGTCACATTGCCTGGCGACCACAGACATGTTGGCCAACATCACGACACCCACATTGATTGAGTACCCGGCCATGATAGAGGCGACTAGCACTGCCCGCGGATTGGAATATTTGTTTCATTTTGACACGGGTCTAGTCTGCTACACACGAATATTTGACATTCCTTTGCCTTAAAATTTAGGGTGTTCCGCTGAATAGGAACCCCTGCTGTGATCCATACTGGACGTGGCCCCGGATCTGCAAGAATCTCAGCTAGCCATGGTCGAACTGCATCTTATAGTGCTAATATTTCTAGGTATTGCACTGGCTCCACATCCTCAAACCCTAAATACGTGTTCAGGGTATTCTAGTCGAATCTCACCTTTAAATTTCTCACTTTTGTTACCTTGGTCCCTTTCTTTATATGCACCACATTGGCGTAAAATTCCCTGACCAGGTATTCCTTAGCATCTACCACACTTTTGGTGAACCACATCCACCCTTTCCGCTCCTGAAACTGTCTCAACACTGCCGGGTTGTATTTGTCAAGGTCTTTGAACATGAACTGACGCTCAAGAGTGAGCGATCTCATTGGCCACCAATCTAGGAAACTTGTGTAAGTAGCCAGACTAACATACCTATCTTCCCACATCTCTTTCTTCTTCGACCTCTCAAGGCCGACAACTCTGGTATAACCCCCCCAGCCATCATCCGGAATATCATCATCATCCACTGTATTAGCAGGTGCGTCAGGGGCATGTGTGGATGAGGACTCCGAAGCCTGACTGTCACCTTCCGAACCCTCGGAAGTGCTCTCAGAGGAGGAAGGCTCGTTTTGGAGTTGATATCTTCCCTGAAGCTATTGTGGCTATGATTGAACAGGAAGTTGCTCTTGCACTGAGTCGCCCTCCGATGCTTCCCTAGACGGGGCATAAGAGCTTGATTCAGCGGGCTCTGCAGCTCTACCTCGGCCAGCTGTGGCTTTCTTACTGATTACCCTTTGAAAGGCAAGGGGTAAATTGCTTTTGCCTCTGACTCTGGAAGGTTCACCCCTCCCCTTTGATGTATCACTACGACCTCGTGATCTAACCATTTTCTGTAACAAACAATAACAGGAGTCAGTTCTAGTTCAAGTGCAGATAAACAAACATTCACAAAACAAAACATGTTTGCAGGGTAGGGAAGTGCGGTCCGCACAATTACAAGTGCGGCCGCAGCCTGGGTTATGCAGACCACACAATTTGAACTTGTAGATGCAGAGATGAAACTGCGGTCCGCACAATTTTAAGTGCGACCGCACATCTGAAGTGTGGTCCGTACAATTTTAAGTGCGACCATACATCTGAAGTGCAGTCCGCACAATTGTTAGTGCGACCGCACTATGAGTACCTAAAAATAGCAACTCTCTGAAGACAGAGATTGGCCTGATCTGCGGCCGCACACACTTTTCTACTGCCGCGATGGGATTTCTGTGGTCCGTACAATTTTAAGTGCGGTCCGCACAATTTTTGCCTCACCAACTGCCTTAGTTAACACTTCTGTGGACCGCACAATGTCTTGTGCGGCCACAAATTTCAAAATCAGATCGAGCAAATTTCTTAAGGGTTTCGATTTATGCACAAATAGGACATGGTAATAGCAATTAAACATGATAATCAAGATACGCATTCCCCAAATAACAATTAGGAGTTGACCTAATACAATTTACACCCCACATGGATATAAAATTGACTTCTAATGACAAATGGTCTAAAATAACTAACAAATTGTAAATTAAACTAAGAAAATTGAAGAATCCTAGAAGTGATTTGAATATACCAGTGATGAACCAGTGCTAAGGAATGATCACATATGCGTATCTAGGTGGTAGATGATTGATCAGATGTGTGCAAAGTTTTAACCCCCCCCTTTTGTTTGAGTGCTCAGAGAATGAAAAGTTTGTACAGTAGCCTTAGCATTACTATTTATACACAACGGATCTGGCTAAGGAACAACGAGGCGAGTGCGGCCGTAGAATTCCTTCTGCGGTCCGCACTCTGTTACTTGGAGGTCCAATTTCCTTTGATGATCTGCGGTCCGCAGATTTAGCTGTGCATCCGTAGATTTTGGTGCGGACCATAAAATTTGTTGTGCGGCCGCACTTTGGATGTTTCTCTAACAAACAAACTTCAGAGAGTTTGCATTTTTCCATCTCAATTTGTGCGGTCCGCACAAGAATTGTGCGGCCACACTTACCTTCTGCTGTAGCATTCAAAAATGTGCGGCCCGCACTTTTTCCATACTTAGCCAATTTTTCCTAGTACAGTTCCTGTAAAGCACACTCGTTCCTGCAACACACTTCAAATCCAATTAGCACACAATAAGACCTATCTAAAGAAGAAGAAAAAGAAAAAAAAACATGGGTTGCCTCCCAAGAAGCGCTTGATTTAATGTCGTGACACGATGCAAATTACCATCACTTGAAATGAATTACCGCCACGACGTGGCCATCACCAACTTTTACCAGATAATGCTTCACCCGGTGACCATTGACTCTAAACACCTTATTATTTTTATTCTTCAAGTCCAATGTACCAAGAGTGTCACACCCACAACCTCAAACGGGCCACTCCATTTAGACTTTAACTTTCCGGGAAACATCCGTAACCGTGAATTGAACAACAACACAAGATCACCATCTTTAAATGCTTTGTTCCAAATGTACTTGTCATGAAGATATTTCATATTCTCTTTGTATAAAGATGAACTTGTGTATGCATGGTACTAGAACTCATACAACTCATTCAAATGTACCACCCTTAAGTTGGCGGTGACATCTCACTCAAGATTCAGCTTCTTTAAAACCCACATGGCATTGTGCTCAAGGTCCACCGGAAGATAACAAATATTTCCAAACACCAACTGACATGGAGACATTCCAATAGGTGTTTTGTAAGCCGTCCTATAAGCCCATAAAGTATCATGATGTTTCTTGGACCAATCTGTCCAGTTAGCATTCACTTTTTTTACAAAATACTCTTTATCTCCCAGTTTGAGACTTCCACTTGACCGCTTGCTTGTGGATGATAGGGAGTCGTGACTTTATGAGTGACACAATACTTGGTGGGTAAGGTGTCAAAAGCTTTGTTGCAAAAATGTGACCCCCCATCACTTATGATAGCCCGTTGAGTACCAAACCTTGTGAAAATATTCTTCTTCAAAAACGCCACCACACTTCTCACTTCATTGTTGGGTAAAGCAACGACCTCAACCCATTTGGACACATAATCAACCGCGACCAAGATATAGGTATTTCCACAAGAACTCACAAAAGGACCCATGAAGTCAATACCCCACACATCAAAAATATCAATCTCTAAAATGGTGGTGAGGGCCATCTCATTTTTCTTTGAGATTCCACTGGTGCTTTGAATTCATAACAACGCTTGATGAGATCACTTGCATCTTTGTAAAGAGTGGGCCAATAGAAACTGCAACTTAGCACTTTGGCCGCCGTTCTTGCTCCACCAAGGTGGCCACCATACGACAAAGAATGACAACCTTCAAGGATTTCACATTGTTCCTCCTCTGGTACACATCTTCTAATAACTCTATCCGTACAAATCCTAAAAAGGTATGGTTCATCCCAATAATATCCTTGACAATCCCGTTTGAACTTCTTCCTTTGGTTTGAAGAGAAATCATCCGGGATGATACCACTTACAAGACAATTTACTAGATTCGCGAACCATGGCACCTCTTTCATTGAAATAGCCAAGAGTTGCTCATCAGGGAAGGAGTCATTGATTTCAAGGCCATCATGTGGCCTCCCCTCCTCCTCCAAACGAGACAAGTGGTCCACTACTTGGTTTTCACTTCCTTTTCTATCTTGGATGTCTATATGAAACTATTGCAGCAAAAGCACCCATCTCATCAACCGAGCTTTAGAATCTTTCTTGCTCATAATATAATGAAGTGCTGCATGATCCGTGTGTATAATCACTTTTGCACCCATCAAGTACGAGCGGAACTTCTCAATAGCAAACATAATGGAAAGGAGCTCTTTCTCCGTAACAGTGTATTTGACTTGGGCACTATTCACGGTCTTCCTAGAATAGTAGACAGGATAAAAAAATCTTATTGATGCGTTGCCCCAAAATAGCCCCTACTGCTACATCGCTCGCATCACACATGAACTCAAAATGGACTCCAATTTGGAGCAGTGATAATAGGAGTAGTAGTCAACTAGAACTTTAGCAATTTAAAGGGTCTCATGCAATCATCATTGAAGTGGAACTTAGCATCTTTCTCCAAAAGATTGCACAACGGGTTCACCACTTTAGAGAAATCCTTTATGAAGCGCCGGTAAAATCTCGCGTGGCCTAAGAAACTCTGCACGCACCAAAGTTGGAGGTGGAAGTTTAGAAATCACCTCAATCTTTGACTTGTTAACTTCAATGCCATTCTTTGAGATCTTGTGGCCAAGGACAATTACTTCCTCGACCAAGAAATGACATTTCTCCCAATTGAGCACCAAGTTTTTTTCTTCACATCTTGCCAACACTTTATCCAAGTTTGCGAGACAATCATTAAAAGAATTTTCAACCACCAAAATATCATCCATGAAGACTTCCAGGTAACCCTTCACCATGACCATAAAGATTGCCATCATACACCTTTGAAACATCGGCGGTGCATTGCACAACCCAAATGGCATCCGCTTGAAGGTGAAAGTACCATAAGGACATGTAAAGGTAGTTTTCTCTTAATCCTACAGAGTAATAATAATTTGGTTATAGCTGATATACCCATCAAGGAAACAATAGAAAGCACGACCGTCCAATCTATCAAGAATTTGGTTTAGGAAAGAAAGTGGAAAATGGTCTTTCCTTGTGACTTTGTTGAGCTTACGATAGTCCATACGCACTCTCCACCCGGTCACTGTTCTTGTAGGAATCAACTCATTATTATCATTGGTGACCACCGTCATGCCCCCTTTCTTTGGGACACATTGAATCGGAGAAGTCAACGAACTATCAAAAATGGGGTAGACAACCCCGCTATCCAACCACTTGATGATCTCCTTTTTGACAACCCCTTTAATGGCTTCATTGAGTCTCCTTTGATGTTCAATAGATGGTTTGGCACCTTCCTCCAAGTTAATCTTGTGCATGAAAAATACGGGGCTTATCCCCCTGAATATCTGCCAATGTCCATCCAATAGCCTTCTTCCTCTTTTGTAGCACCGCCAATATAGAGTCTACCTGTACGTTAGTCAAAACATATGAGAGAATAACCAATACAGTAGAAGAAGGGCCAAGAAATTCATATCAAAGATGTGGAGGCAATGGCTTCAACTCCAAGATAGGAGGCTCTTCAATTGAATATTTTGTAGGAGGATTTGTGCTATTTTCAAGATCCAAGGACAATTTGCGGGGATCATAAGTGTACGACCCCATTCCTTGCAAAGTCCATGAAGCCATCCATCTCATCATCATAAAAGTTGAGCAAGATGACCTCCAATGTATCATCAACATTCATCACAACACTTGTTTTATCTACAATCACATCGGTCACCTAGTCCAAGAAAGAACACACCTCTTTGGTATTGGGTTGCCTCATGGACTTACACACATGGAAAACCACTTTTTCATCATTAACCCGAAAGGTAAGTTCTCCGGCTTCAACATCAACTAGAGCCTTCCCCGTGGCAAGGTAAGGTCTACCAAGAATAATCGGTACCTCATAATCAACCTCACAATCAAGAATGATAAAATCCACCCGAAGAATGAATTTATCAACACGAACCAATACATCTTCAATCACTCCCAATGGTTTCTTCATGGTACGATCGGCCATTTGTAATCTCATAGATGTGGGTCTTGGTTGCCCAATTCCCAAAGTCTTGAAAACCGAATATGGCATCAAATCAATACTTGCCCCAAGATCACAAAGAGCTTTTGCAAACTCGACACTTCCAATTGTACAAAGAATCGTGAAAGCGCCGGGATCCTCCAACTTGGGAGCCATTGAATGAACAATTTTACTCACTTGATGAGTCATTTTTATAGTTTCAAAATTCATCGATCGCTTCTTTGTCACTAAATCCTTCATAAACTTTGCATAACCGGGCATTTGCTCCAAGGCCTCAACCAATGTCACATTGATTGATAGACTCTTCATCATGTCAATGAACTTTTTGAATTGATTCTCGCCATTTTGCTTGGCAAGCCTTTGAGGATATGAAGGAGGAGGCCTAGGCATTGGTGCCTTAGCCTTTTGCACTAACGGTTCTGGTATGTCAATAATGTGATCCCTAGACAGGTTCACTTCCTCTTGAGCTTCTTCCACATTGTCATCAATATCAATCCGTACTTCATCATTTGCTTGCACCATATTGTTCGGGGCCTCATCTTCTTGAACCACTTTCTCATCATCTACAAGTTTCCTTTGACTTGAAGTGGGTGCATCCCCACCTTTTCCACTCCTTATAGTAACGGCCTTGTCATGTCCAGTGTTGTTCCCACCCTTTGGGTTCACCACCGTGTCACTTGGTAGTGCCCCTTTAGGATGGATAATTAGGACTTGAGAAAGCTGCCCCATTTGGACTTCCAAGTTACAGATAGATGTATTGTGAGAGGCAAGTTGGGCATCGGAGTCGACATTCTTCTCCATCATTTGCTTAAACATATTCTCGATTCTTCCCATCTCATTTTTGTAAGAACTTGGACCATAGGAAGGTTAAGTAGGCGGGTTGCTTAGTTGTTGATACATCGGGGGCCTTTGAAAACCTGATCCCCGATTGCCTTGATTATTGTTCCACCCCCCTTGGTTGTTTCCTCCCTAATATCCTTGGTTGTTTCCACTCCAATTGCCTTGTTTATTTCCATCACTCCAATTTCCTTGATTGTTATTATTATTCCAATTTCCTTGATTGTTTCCACCATTCAAATTACTTTGTTGCTAGAATTCCAATTACCTTGATTACCTTGAGGTCGCCATTGTTGTTGATTCGGGCCTTGAGAGTTATTTCTTTGCCCTTGAAAGTTATTCACGTATTACACTTCCTCCTCTTGTTCATTGTAAGATTCATCTTGATCAAACTAACTATCTTCTTGCACATAATTCTCCACACAGTTTTGCACTTGTGGACCCTTGGGCCTTCTTTTGTTCACCATCATACTAACTCCCTCCATGGCATTGACTTTCTTAGGACTTTGCACTTATTGAAGTTGAGCCTTGGTTAATTGATTCATTGTGGTGGTCAACTCAGCAATGTCTTGCCCATGATCATGCAATTCTTTATGTAGGTGAATCACGTTCGGATCACCTTGAGGAACATTTGCCTTACTTTTCCATGCCGATGAAGTGTCCTCCATTTCATCTAAAATCTCACAAGCTTCCGCATACAGCATTGTCATGAAATTTCCACTTGCAAGTTGATTTGCCACACACTGATTAGTCGTATTGATCCCCCGGTAGAATGTTTGTTGAATCATAGCCTCCGTTATATCATTATTGGGGCACTCTTTGACCATAGTTCAGTACCTCTCCCATATTTTGTGCAACAGCTCATTAGGCTCTTGTTTGAATGCTAGAATCTCGTCTCTAAGAGTAGCCATATGCCCAGGAGAAAAGAACATGGAAATAAATTTCTCCGCCAACTCAACCCATGTATGGATGGAATGGTTTGCCAATCTCTCTAATCAATCCAAGGCTTTCCCCCGTAGAGAGAAAGGAAATAGCCTCAACCTTAAAGCATCCTCGACGTTTGTCTATTTACTCCCCCAACAAATGTCCACAAACCCCTTTAAGTGTTTGTATGCATTTTGACTCGGAGCCCCGGTGAAGAATCCCCATTGCTCTAGAAATGTGAGCATGACATTCGTGATTTGAAAGTTGCCCGCCCTAATGTGGGGCAGGACCATAGAACTTGCATACCCTTCATTCGGCAATATCCGGTGTGGAGACGCTCTTGGTAGAGGTGGGGGTGGAACTGGGACGTTGTCTTGAGGCGGCCGACCTCGTCTATTTTCTTGAGGTTCAAGAGGAACCTCTTAAACTTGGTCATCTTCAGCGTCCACATCCTCCAAAGGTATATTTCCGAGTTGATCATCGTTGAGGGCCATTGTTACACCTACAATTGATTCACAAAAATCAGTAACACAGAAGAAAAAGAAGATAATTCACACACAAAACCAAATATATAGCTAAATCCATTTTTATGATCCACGGCGCCAAAAATTGATCTCGTCCAAGTCACACCTCTATTTAAGGTTAAGAAACGGTCGATGCTAGTAATACCCAACAAGAAGTCAGGGTCGATATTGTTCAGGGAGCTATGAATGGGACTTAGGGGTATATATTACAGTGTATGAGCTTGAATTATCTCAAATTGCACTTCCACAAACTTGGGTTGTTTTCAGGTCTAATTTAAACTAAGATTACAAACTAAGAATTGCAACTAGGAAAGTTCTTTTGTTGTTGTTTTTCAAATGACGTAAAAGGCCTAGGGCTATGACCTTCACCTAGGTGTTTGTCTAACGGGTTGTAAACTTTAAAGCTTGTTTTATTGGTCGGGGTGTATTATAGCTATCAACACTCGAGTACCCATTCAATACCTCTCGGCCAGAGAGTGATTTTTCCCAATTTGGCTTTCTCAAGTCCAAATGGGTATTGAACAAAACGGTTGATACAAAGCTCATCGGATTTTTACTATCTCTAGGTTCAACTCTTTAATTGGGACTATCAATCTCTCGATTTACCTAATTTCTTGTTAGCCAAGTTTTCCTAGACTAAGTCTCTCTTTCCCAAGTAGAGACCAAGTCAAAGAGTATGAACTAATGTTTTCAACCATTAATTCTACAATTAAAAGCAAGAACAAAGCTAAATAATAAATACCCAACCATAAACAAGCAATAAATCAAACACCCATTAAGATTACACTCTAGGGTTAGGTTACAACCCTAGTGAAAATCTAGCTACTCATGCTTAATATAGAAGAAATAGAAGAAGATATGATAATTAAACCCATATTGATAGTTAAAATAATGAAATCAATATTCAAAAAGCTCAAAATAGCAAAAATTACTAAAAAGAGTAAAAGAAACCATCTACTATAGCAATTAATATCAAAACTTAACCTAAAAAAGTAAAACTCTTTTATTTATACAGGGTTGGAATTTTCGGACAAAAATGCCCTTTCGGAGGTTCTGCAGCCGCATAATTCCATGTGCGGTCCGCACTTTGTCTCAGCCTGACATGATTGGAAAACCTGCGGCCGCATAATTCTGAACTGCGACCTCACTTCTCTCTTTCTGCGGTCCACACAAATGTGTCTGCGGTCACACCTTGCTCTTCGGCGGTCCGCACAAATGTGGCTACAGTTTCACCTTGCTCTTCTG
Source organism: Nicotiana otophora (assembly GCA_000715115.1). Classification (NCBI taxonomy): domain Eukaryota; kingdom Viridiplantae; phylum Streptophyta; class Magnoliopsida; order Solanales; family Solanaceae; genus Nicotiana; species Nicotiana otophora. The sequence goes on from AWOL01S0025603.1 coordinate 34,867, forward strand.
CGGTCCGCACAATAGTTATGCGGTCCACACTTTTGTTGAACTTTGGATGCAGGTTCTCCGAACTTTTTATCTTAGCTAGTTTCTGCGGCCGTACAATTTTATGTATGGTCCGCATCTTACAACCTTCTCTGATGGAATTGCTTCATGACCTGCGGCCGCAGATGGTATTCTGCGGTCTGCATTTTGAGCTTTTGTGCTGTTTTTGTCCTTAAGTTCAGATTATTCCTTCTTGAAGTGGATTTCATCTTGGGAGTTCATCTTCCAATATTTCTGCAATTAAGCATATTTTATTAGTTTTCGGGAATACAATTAAGCGCTTTTGTACTAAAACAAAATCTAAAAGGCGCTAATAAGTAGTCAATATCTCCACTTATCACTTTCCCCCTTCAACTTGCGGCGGGTTGTTTCCTGATAAAGGCCCATTTGTTATGTTAGCGGATATCTAGTTAGGGCCCAATTGTATGTATTACTTAGTTGTATAGCTTAGCCCAAGATTGTAATAATGTAGTGTAGTATTTTTATTTTGTACTGGTTTGAGTTGTAAATACCTGATCCAAAACTGAATTTGTATATAATAGAGGAGATCCGACTCTGGAAGGTACGGATGCTAAGTTTTCATATTTTACACGAAAATATCTCACCTCTTTTCTTCCTTACTCCTTAAGATTTTGATTTCTCTCTTGAGAACATTGGGATTACGATGAGTTTAACATGGAAGGTGGAAATTGACTTTCAATCAACTCGTTGAACGCATGTTTATAAAAATGATTTATGAAGGCTTTGTCTATCAGGTTAGCTCGATGGTCATTAATATTTACCTTATTGTATATATTTTACTAAATAATATTTTATAACAAATTACTATTTAACTTTACCTAAATATCATGAAAATCACCAGATAACTTTTTGTAATAAAGAAATTATTCAATTTTGCCTAATTAATATCACAAAAAATCATTAGAGGAAAATAATGCGAAATTTTATATGATACTTAAACAAAGTTGAATAACTCTAAAAATACAAAGAAAACTTGATTTTTGAACTTTAAAGTTATTGGAGTTGAGCACAGTCAATATTATTGGTAAACAATCTCGGATCGGTATTTTGATAATTTTGGTACATTTGTATGATAATTTTGGACTTGTACGCATGTTTGGTTGGGGTTCAGGTGACCCGAGACCTTTTTGGCGCGTATAGTTAAAAGTTGGAAAAATGAGTTTAAGAACATTGAAATCTTTGAGTTTTGATGGTTGATTCTTGATGCTATTTTGATATTTTAAGCTTACGAGCGAGTTTGTATGAGGTTTATATACTTGTATGGATGTTTAGGATGAGACCTGAGGGGCTCGAGTAAGTTTTAGGATAGTTTAGACCATTTGTGTACACATTGCTAGTGCATAGTACATCGTGAACATGGAGTTTGTCTCGTGTTCGCGAATGGTTAATTGGGGATGGGGTGGTTTTACTCTACACGAACACGAAGGGATGCTCACGAACGTGATGTCTTGGGGATTTGGCCTTAGTGAATGCGGTTTTCTAAATGCGAACACGTAGGCTTGGGTGCTTGGAGGCTGTAGGTCATTTTCTCATCTGGAACGCTATAGCAGAGTTGCGAACACGGAGGCTTGGGGGTGAGAGCCTTTGCAGATGCGAGGAGGTCTTCACGAATGCGATGATCAGTTGACCATTGACCTTCGCGAACACGACAGGTGCTTCGCGAACGCGAAGAACACCTGACGCACATGTATATAAAGAGATGAAAAACGGGATTTGGCCATTCTTTTCACCATTTTTGAGACCTAGATCATGGATTGAGGAGATTTTTGTGAGAATTTTCATTCCAATTTCTAAGGTTAGTAATTTTTATCTAGTTTTGATTTTCATGAATTCTCATAGATTTCTATCTCTAAATCTAGTATTTTAAAGTGTAGGAATTGGGGTTTGGGGAAAAATTTAGGAGGGTTAGTTTTGGAGATTTGAACCTCGATTTGATGTCCAATCTTGATAAAAATTACATAATTGAACTCGGGAATGAATGGGTAAACGAAAATTGGTCTTAATTTCAGATTTGGACCATGTGGGCCCGAGTTGACTTTTTATTAATTTTTTAAATATGATAAAGATCGAATATTTTTTATACTAGGGTAGTTTCTAAAGTTTGTTTTGAATTATTTGGGTATTATTTGACTAGTTTCGAGTGGTTTGGAGGCTTGTTCTAGAAGGAAAGTTTTATTGGATTATTGACTTGGTTCCGCAAAGAGGTAAATATCATAGTTAACCTTGATTTGAGGGAATTATGATGTGATTGGTCTATTTTCTGCGTGTTCTATGTGTTGGGGACGGTATATATATATATATATATATATATATATATATATATATATATATATATATATATATATATATATAAGATGATGAGTGCATATGCATTATCATGTCTTAAAGCATGCCAGTGGGACTAGTTTATTCACGACTTTACTTATTTCATGCTTTTACTTGTTAAATGTCGTTACTTATTTTATGCTTTTACTTGTTCCTTTATTTTTTCATGTTTTTACTTGCTAAATGTCTTTACTGGTTTCACGCTTTCACTTGTTAAATACCTTTTACTTGATACGTGCTTTTACTTTCTACATGCCTTTACTCGCTACATGTCTTTACTTGTTACATACCCTATTTGTCATATGTCTTTGCTCGTTTCATACCTTGTTCTTCTATACTATATTGGATTATGTGGCTACTTGATCGTTCACTTGTAATTGACCTTGTTTGAGTTATCATCGAGATATATGTGTGAGACTAGCTTTTTGATATTGGATTGCTTATTATTGCTTGTTAGTATTCATCTTTTCCTTAATGAAATAGGTTTATCTATTTTTTTCGATATTTTATTATGAACCTCGAGATATGTTGTTGGATGATTCAATATAAATTGATATGTTAGACCGGGTTTCCACAACAATAATATTATGATAAGAATTGGGTTGCTTGCCGCAACAATAATATGGCCATGGGATCGAGTTGCCGCCGCAATAATATTTTGTGTGTTGGATCGGATTGTGCGCCACAACGTATATGTTATGTATTTTGGTGTGGTTTGTGGTATAGTCCTCTTTGTGGGTTTTGATTATGTTATTCACAGATATTGTTCTTCCCCGTTGTTTTGAGGTACTAATAAGGGGTTTGGTTGTGTTATTCGAGAAACGTGGTTATTATTTTTTATTTTGGATATTTTTACTATTTTGTTTTTGCCTTTATTCCTGTTATTATTACTAATATCTCTATTGCTATTTTTATTGCTTATAAACTGTACAGGTTTAAATGGTAAGTGTCTTGCCATAGCTTCGTCAGTACCTCGTCGAGGTTAGGCTCGATACTGACGGAGTACATTGGGTCGGTTGTACTCATACTACACTTCTACACTTCTTGGGTAGATTTTGGCATCGGACCTAGTGGTGTGCAGAGGGCTTACTAGCTTGCTTGGTTGAGGAGACTCGAAGTAGTACTGCACTCTCGTTAGCAGGCCTTAAAGTTATCCATCTATTAGACTCTCTACTGTTTATTCGTACCAAATAGGATATTTATCATTTCAGATGTTGTATTTAGTAATTCTGTAGAAGCTCATATACTCAGTGACACCAGTTTTGGAAGGTGTTAAACGGATATTTGATTTTAGTCTTGTTAAATATTTTCGAGTTTTACCCTATTATATGATATTATGTTGCTTTATGCTTAGTTTTGTTCATTATTTATGTTAGGTATTGTCTTGCCTAACAAGCAGTGTTAGGCATTATCATGACCCCTTGGTTGAGAATTTGAGTTGTGACACTAGGCTCATTGTTTCGGAAGAATGAAATGATAGATGAAGATATTACTAAAAAGATTAAAACTGGATGGTTGAAATGGAGAAGTGTTACTTGGGTGTTATGTGATAGAAAGATGTCTACCAAGGTGAAAAGTAAGTTCTAAAAAACAGCTATAAGACCTACTATGTTTTATGCTGATAACTGTTGGGCTACTAAAGTTTAACGCATTCATAAGATGAGTGTTGCAGAAATGTGAATATTAAGATTGATATGCGATCACACAAGATTAGATAAGATTAAAAATGACCACATTTGCCAGAAGGTACAAGTAGCATACACTGAGGATAGAATGAGAGAATATCGCTTGAGATGGTTCGGTCATGTTCTTTGTTGAGCTACAAATGTATTGTTCCATAATTGTGAAGCTATAGTGGGAAAATGTGTTAAAAGGGGACGAGATAGAATTAAAATCACATGAAAGAAAGTTATCTCGAAAGACCGACTAATCCTTGAAATTAATGGAGACTTAACTAAAGATAGGGAACAATGGAAAAGAAAAACTCAAATAGGTAATAACTACAAGTTGCGAGCAAGTTTTAGACGTGGTAGAAAAGTTTTACTATTATATATACTAGTCTTAGGTGTCATGAGTAAAATCAGTTTGAAAACCACATAAATATTATATAATATGAAATAAAAAATAAGGGAAATAGTTAAGTTCCTAAAATATGAATGTGACTTTATTTAATTAATTCAATAACGAAAGAAACATTTGTCTGCATAAGTCCTCATGTGTCTTATTGAAAATAATTTAATTCCTTCTTGAAAATATACTTTCTCTTTTATTTAACTTAGATTAGATTTTATGAATTGAAGACAGTTTGATTTCTTATTATAAATATTTTACATTTATTTATAGTAGGATATTTGTTTAAAAAAAAAGATAAAAGAAAACTGGGTGCACAAAGCATCTGGCACTCATGCATGGTTCTTGAATGACCGCACTCTAAAGGTGTATGATGTATACGGTCTACCTTATAGTAGGAACTTTAGAAATGTATACTTTTATCTTTTCTTTAATTTATATTGGAAATTTTAGCAATATTCTATGTTACTTTTTATCATGTAGACCGACTTTTTATCCATCATAAATACATTTCATATTAGACCAAATTTAAATTACACTCAATATTTATTTTGTATAGTTAAATTAGGATTGCAAAATACTTTGAAGATAATTTTGTTCCTTTTTGAAAAGATAAATTTCTTGTTGATTTGATTGTTAGAAAGTAAGGTGAAAGTGTTAAAGGTTCTTTGTTTTTTATTTTTTATTTTTTATTTTTGGTTTGATGAGCAGCAAAGTTTTAGGAAAAAATTTCTCACGGCAAAAGTTGGTACAATTTCGTTCTTACGCATTTTTTTGAAGGAATTATAGTTGAATCCAAATTCTTAAATACTAGTTTTGTTCTAAATGTTAGAGCGCGTTTTATTTAGGTAAAAAAGAGCTAGAAAAGTCGAAGTGATATATTTATAGTAAATTTTGAAAGTTTGTTGAATATAAAGAGTTTCTACATATTCAAATAAGAAAAAAATCTTATAACTAAAATTTTAGTTGATTTCAAAATTCTAAATATTAGGAGAATAATAAAATTACAATTGTATCAAATATAAAATCTATTTTCAAAGAGAAAAAAGGCTAACGCCATTTCGTTAGCTCAACTCAACTCATATCATCATCATGCATCTTGCACTTTTATTTTATTTTGGTAATGATGATGATATGAGTTGAGCTAAATAAAAGGAACAGGGAATCATATGGTTGACCCCAACTTATTTGGGATTGATGCATAATTATTATTGTTGTTGTACTTGAACAAAGTTGAAGGACCATTTGATTACAACAAAAGTTGCTAAAGTGTCCTTATAATACTTTAGGCAAACTTGAGTGCTATATTTGTTACAAAAAATAGTTTAATGACATTTTGTGATATTAAGTAATTTTTTTTTATAAAAAATTTGTTACATTTAGTGTACTAAAACCGACCGCTTAATAATACGAGCAAGGGATCTGTGACGACTCAAAATTCAACTAGTCGTGATGACACCTAACCTAACCTGCTAGGTAAGTCGATTAACAACAATCCGATTCAATGAGATTTAATGAGAAAATAAATGAAGAAATAACTAAACTTTTATACAAGGAATTCCCAAGGACTGGTAGTACGAATCATGAGCTTCTAAGATTTAGAGTTTACAAAGCCAGAATGAAATAAATACATCATCCGTTTGAAATATACATGAACAGATTAATAATTCTAAAGCTACCAGGAACAAAAGGCAGCTATGACCGGAACATAGGTGCATCTTCAATGCCATCTCCCGCCATACACAACACCATCAACATCCGACCCCATGTACTCAATAAGTAACAAACCTAACCTTAGGTTGAAAGCAGTGACGAGCTTGGACAAAGGTCAGAGTCCAATACCAATATCTAGGAACAAATCATAACAATATAACTAAAGCAGTACAGTCAATAACTCAAAGATAAAATGTTCAGCTCGTTCACAGTTCCGGAAATTCGGCATGCTTTTCCAATATAACAGTAAAATCTAAATCTTTCACCTAAATTACCAAAAATGTGAGTATATCAGAAAACTGTGATTTTTTTCAAAAACTTTCAATAACAGCTAAGATGTTTCATTATCAAATGGAATGAGGAAAGTACATCTCTATGCCTACATGTCAATGAGCATGGGAAGTCATGAATGTCACAATACCGTACAACATGAGGAAATGCATCTTTATGTCTGTATGTCAAGTGTGCATATCAAATGCAATGCAATACTGTGATAAAAACCATATACATACTCTCGGAGTATCAATTTTCTAAGTCCTCCCAGTCACTCAGTCCTCCCAATCACTCAGTCCTCACAGTCACTCAGTCCTCCTAGTACTCAATCCTCCCAATCTGTAACGATTCGACCGGTCATTTTGATATCTAGCGCATCATTTGGCATCTTGAGGCCTCGAGTAGCTTCACTTCATGTATCATGACTTGTACGTGTGGCCGAAATTGAATTTCGGAAAATTCAGAGTTGATTCGGATAGAATATTCTCAATCTAGAAGCTTTAAGTTGGAAGAGTTGACTAAAGTTTGACTTCTGAGTAAAAGATCTCGAAATCGGGATTTGAAGGTTCCAATAGGTTCGTATGATGATTTTGGACTTGGATGTATGTGTTCGAGTTGAGTATCGGGTGGTCCACAATTTTGGTGTTATCGATGTTCGTTTCGGGTTTTGAGTTTGGAATAGGTTCGTATCGTGATTTATGACTTGTGCGTATAATTTGGCGTCATTCCGGAATGTTTAAGCATAATTCATACGAGTTCAGCGAAGTTTAAAAGTTTGAAAGTGTAAAGAAAGGTTTCAATCGTCGATTCATAGTTTTGATGTTGTTTGGCGTAATTTGATACTCCAACTAAGTTCGTATCATGTTTTACGATGCGTTGGTATGGTTGGTTGGGGTCTCGGAGGCCCCGGGTACCAATCATATTGGAATCAGATCGAATTTTGGACTTAAAAAATTTATGAAGCTTAAGGCTTCTGGTGTAATCGCACCTGCGAGATTTTAGCCGCAGGTGCGAGACCGCAAGTGCGGCACTTTGGTCGCAGAAACGACATTTGGACTGGAGCTGGGAAGACCGCAGATGCGAGGATATTTCTGCATCCGCGAGCCCGCAGATGCGAAGAATTTTCCGCTGAGGCGGGAACGAGCTGGGCAAGCTGAAGTCGCAGAAGTGCAAGGGCTCCGTATGTGCGAGTTCACAAGAGCGAGGGTTGACCACAGAAGCGGTCACACATGAGCGAAAGTGGTCCGCATAAGCGAATTCGCCTGGGCTTAGAGGGAACCGCACCTGCGATGGATATTTTCATAGGTGCGGAGCCGCAAAAGTGGCTATGTGTCCTCAGTTGCGAAATATCGCTGGACAGACGCTGGACAGAGGGGTGTTTTAAATCGAGACATAGCTCTCATTTCTCTCATATTTCACTTGGGTAGCCGAATTTGGGGAACTAGTTTGAGAAGATTTTCATTGAGCAACACGAGATAAGTTACTCCCACCTATTGTAAGTTAAATTCATTGATTCCATAAGGATTTAAACATGGAAATGGGTGGAAATTGTCGAATTTTGGTAGGAAACCTAGAGTTGATAATTTTTTATTTTCCCCACGATTTTGGAAATGGAATTAGAAATAAATTATATATTTGAGTTCCTAATGTTATGAGTAATGTTTATCTTCAAAAAGTTTCGGAATCGGGCACGTGGGCTCGAGGGTTGACATTGTTGACTTTTCGAGCGGAGGTGGGGAACATTATAAATTGTTAAATTATACTCATTGGGGAATAAGGTCTGGGTGTTGAAACACATGCGGTGAGATAAGGTGGTCTTGATACGCGTGGCTAGTAGGGAAGCTACTAGAAGCTATGCGGTGTGATAATGTGGTATAAAACATGGGATGCTATTTCGGGAAAATAATTTTCAAAAACCAAATATAAAGGCTCCCGCGGTGATATAAGGAAAGACTATGATTTGTTTTTACGATTTGGGACTACGAGGCGGTACCTCGGGAGTGCCCCTGTTGATATTCATTATTTGCCGTATTGTTTGGTTCTTGTTTTCATTAACATGAAAAATTATTATTTTCCTTTAGTGCTGTATTAGCTTTCCTTGATTCCGTGTTGTTTATTTCCGTAAATTCTTTATTGTTCACTTCCCTGTCATTTTGATTATATCATATTATCTCTGTCTTGTTTCTTATTATCCCTAGTAGGGCCTTGACCCGACCTTGTCACTACTCTACCGAGGTTAGGCTTGATACTTAATGGGTACCGTTGTGGTGTACTCATACTACGCTTCTGCACATGTTTTATGCAGATCCAAGTACATCTTATCAAACTCGGTATTAGTGCGTTGTGTTGCTTCTTGGAGACTTCAAGGTACACCTGCTTGCGTCCGCAGGCCTCGGAGTCCCCTTCTACCCTGTCTTTCCTTATTTCTTTATGTTTTTATAGAAAATGATGTATAGGATTGTTCACCATTGTATCTAGAGCTCGTGACTCATATCTCTCAGGGTTTTGGGAAAATTGTACGTATTGAGATTATAATCTATTGATGAAATTGTTAAAGTTTTTGAAATATTAAGTTTTTATTTGATGTTTCCGCATATTATTAGGCTTACCTAGTCTTAGAGACTAGGTGCCATCACGACATCCTACAGAGGGGATTTTGGGTCGTGATAAGTTGGTATCAAAGCTCTAGGTTCATAGGTGTTATGAGTCACAAGCAGGTTTAGTAGAGTCTCGTGGATCAGTACGAAGACGTTTGTGCTTATCTTCAGGAGGCTATGGAACTGTTAGGAAAAGCTTAATTTCTTTGATCCCTTATCATGCGAAATCTTTGACATCAGATTCTAAATTTTTGTCTTTTTATTCTTGCACAGATGGTGCGGACACGTACAACTCGATCAGATGATCTGGAACCCACGCCCCCGATAGAGCCACGAGAGGCCGGGGTTGGGGTAGAGGCCAAGGACGTCCACGTGGTGTAGCCAGAGCACCTGCACGAGCTGCTACAGATGATCCACCAGCAGCTCTAGTTAGAGGGCAGGCACCTGAGATGCCTGTTTCTGCACCGGCTCTCCAAGAGACTCTCACCCAATTTCTGAGCATGTTCGGCACTTTAGCGTAGACAGGGTTGATCCCACTTGCTCTTGCTACATCTCAGGCGGGGGGAGGAGTACAAACTCTTACCGCCCGTACCCCAACAGGTTGACCAGGTCCCAGAGGTCATACTAGTGCAGCCGGTAGCCCCAGTTCATCCCGAGGTTAGGGTAGCAGGTTTTTAGGAGGAGCAGCTCAGGCTTGAGAGGTACAAGAAGTATCACCCTCCTACTTTTAGTGGCTTGGCATCAGAGGATGCCCAGGGTTTTCTTGAGGAATGTCTTCGTATTCTTTGTACTATGGGTATTGCGAAGTCTAGTGGGGTTGCTTTCACTATGTTCCATCTTAAGGGAATGGCTTATAAGTGGTGGCGAGCATATGAGTTGGGTAGTCCGGCTGAGGCAGCTTCACTCACTTGCACTCAGTTCTCATATATGTTCTTGAGGGAGTATGTTCCTCAGAGTCTCGGAGATGCATGGCACGCAGAGTTTAAGCAGTTGCACCAGGGTTCTATGACCGTGTCAGAGTATGCGGTCCGGTTAAGTGATTTGGCTAGGCATGCACCAGTCTTGGTTGCTACTGTTCGAGAGCGGGTCCATCGATTTATCGAGGGGCTCAACCCCAGTATCAGATTTAGCATGGCCCAAGAGTTGGAGATGGACATTGTATACCAGCAGGTAATGGGGATAACTAGGAGATTGGAGGGTATGTTGGCTCGGAAGAGAGAGGAGAGGGAAGCCAAGAGGTCTCGAGAGTCTGGCACATATAGTGGTACACGTGCCCCAGCTACAACTTGTCATGGTAGGGGCTATGTTCATTCTGCACCTACAGCGGTATTCCGGCCACTTCTAGGCCTCAGGCTCCCTATTATGCACCGCCATTATCTAGGCCACCTCCTGTATGGGGTGCTTTCAATGGTCAGTCCAGCTGATCAGGCCCGAGCCATCCACAACAGCCACGTCCTCTGAGAGCTTGTTTTGAATGTGATGACACTTGTCATTTGGTGAGGGATTGCCCCAGACTCAGGAGGGGTGCACCTCCATAGACTACTCAGGCTCCGCGTATTCCACCGGCCCCTCAGGCTTCTCAATCTATGGTTGCTGCACCAGCTACCACCCCACCTGCACAACCAGTTATAGGTAGAGGTCGGGCAGGTAGAGGTCACCTTAGAGGGGGAGGCCAAGCCAGATATTATGCTCTTCCTGCTAGGACAAAGGCAATTGTATCCGACAATGTCATCACATGTATTGTTTCGGTCTGTCATAGAGATACATCCGTCTTATTTGATCCAGGATCCACTTATTCATCTGTGTCATCTTATTTTGCTCCATATTTGGGCGTATTGCGTGATTCTTTGAGTTCGTCTGTCTATGTGTCTACACTTGTGGGAGATTCTATTATTGTTAACCGTGTGTGTCGGCCATGTTTGGTTTTTCTTAGTGGATTTGAGATCAAAGCCGATTTATTATTGCTAAGTATGGTAGATTTTGATGTTATTTTGGGAATGGACTGGTTGTCAACCTATCATGTTATCCTTGATTGTCACGCCAAGACAGTGACATTGGCTATGCCAGGTCTACCACGGTTAGAGTGGAGAGGTACTTTAGATTATGTTCCTAGCAGAGTTAATTCATTTCTAAAGGCTTAGCGGATGGTTGAGAAGGGGTGTGATGTGTATCTGGCATATGTGAGAAATGTCAGTGTTGATACTCCTACCGTCGAGTCAGTTCCGGTAGTGAGGGATCATCCAGATGTATTTTCGGCAGATCTTCCGGGCATGCTGTCCGACAAAGATATTGACTTTGGTATTGATTTGTTACTGGGCACCCATCTCATTTCTATTCCACCCTATCGTATGGCCCCAACAGAGTTGAAAGAGTTAAATGAACATTTCTAAGAGTTGCTTCATAAGGGCTTCATTCAGCCTAGTGTGTCTCCTTGGGGTGCTCCGGTCTTATTTGTATAGAAGAAGGATGGTTCTATGCGTATGTGTATTGATTTTCGCCAGCTGAACAAGGTTACAGTGAAGAACATGTATCCATTGCCACATTTTGATGACATATTTGATCAGATACAGGGTGCTAGAGTATTCTCTAAGATCGACTTGCATGAAGACTGCCTTCCGGACTCGGTACGGACATTACGAGTTCCTTGTGATGTCTTTTGGGCTGACCAATGCCCCAACTGCATTCATGCACTTGATGAACAATGTATTTCAGCCCTATCTTGCCTCATTCGTCATTGTGTTTATTTATGACATTCTAGTTTACTCCCTGAGCCTGGAGGATCATGAGCGACACTTGAGGACTATGCATTAGACCTTGAGAGAAAAGAAGTTATATGCAAAATTTTCGAAGTGTGAATTCTAGCTTGATTCAGTGGCATTATTTGGTCATGTAGTGTCGAGTGAGGGGATCAAGGTATATACGAAGAAGATTTAAGCAGTGTAGAGTTGGCCCAGACTATTCTCAACTACAAAGATCCAGATTTTTCTTGGTATGGTGGGGGTATTACCATTGATTTGTAGAGGGGTTCTCGTCTATTGCAGCACCTATGACCAGGCTGACCTAGAAGGGTGCTCCGTTCAGGTGGACCGAGGAGTGTGAAGAGAGCTTTCAAAATCTCACGATTGCTCTGACTATAGCCCCAATATTGGTATTGCCTATAGGTTCGGGGTCTTATACTGTGTATTGTGATGTGGCGCGCATTGGTCTCGGTGCGAAGTTGATGCAGGACAGTAGGGTGATTGCCTACGCGTCTAGACAACTGAAGGTGCATGAGAAGAACTATCTTGTCCATGACCTCGAGTTAGCAGCTATTGTTCATGCCTTGATGATCTGGCGAGACTATTTGTATGGTTTCCCTTGTGAGGTCTACACCGAGCACCGGAGTCTACACCACCTGTTCAAACAGAAGGATCTTAACTTGCGGAAGCAGAGGTGGTTAGAGTGTCTTAAGGACTATGATATCACTATTCTATATTATCCCGGGAAGGCCAACGTGGTGGCCGATGCCTTGAGTCGCAAGGCGGAGAGTTTGGGTAGCTTAGCATATCTATCGGTAGCAGAGAGGCCATTAGCCTTGGATGTTCAAGCCTTGGCCAACCAGTTTGTTAGATTGGATATTTCTGAGTCGAACCGAGTTTTGACTTGTGTGGTTTCTCGGTCTTCTCTTTATGATCATATCAGAAAGCGTCAGTATGACGACCCCTATCTATTTGTCCTCAAGGACACAGTTCAGCATGGCAATGCCAAGGAGGTCACTATTGGAGATGACGGTGTATTACGGATGCAGGGCAGGCTATGTGTGCCCAATGTAGTGGGTTTACGTGAGTTAATTCTCCAAGAGGCTCACAGTTCACGGTACTCCATTTATCCAAGTGTCGCGAAGATATATCAGGACCCGATGCAACATTATTGGCAGAGGAGAATAAAGAAGGACATAGTGGAGTATGCATCTCAGTGCCTAAATTTGCAGAATGTGAAGTATAAGCATCATCGGCCAGGTGGATTGCTTCAGAAGCTAGAGATTCTGGAGTGGAAATAGGAGCGGATTACTATGGATTTTGTTGTTAGGCTCCCACAGACTCATAGGAAGTTCGATGCAGTTTGGGTGATTGTGGATAGATCGACCAAGTCATCTCATTTCATTCCAGTGGGTGACTACTTACTCGTCCGAGCAGCTGGTTCAGATTTAGATTCGCGAGATTGTCAGGCTTCATGGCATGCCGGTATCTATCATTTTTGACTGGGGTACGCTGTTTACATTGTGGTTTTGGAGAGCCGTACAACATGAGTTAGGTACTCGGGTAGAGTTGAGTACAACATTTCACCCTCAGACGGACGGACAGTCCGAGCACACTATTCAGATATTGGAGGATATGCTTCGTGCGTGTGTGATGGATTTTGGGGGTTATTGGGAGCAGTTCTTGCCGCTTGTGGAGTTTTCCTACAACAACAACTACCAGTCGAACATTCAGATGGCCTCGTATGGGGCTTTGTATGGTAGGCAATTCCGGTCTCCGATGGGTTGGTTTGAGCCGGGTTAGGCTAGGCTATTGGGTGCAGACTTGGTTCAGGATTCTTTGGAAAGGGTTAAATTAATTCAGGATCAACTTCATACAACCCAATCCAGACAGAAGAGTTATATCGATCATAAGGTTCGTGACGTTGTATTCATGGTTGAGGAGCGGGTCTTGCTCCGGGTTTCGCCCATGAAGGGTGTTATGAGGTTCGGGAAGAAGAGCAAGCTGAGCCTTAGGTATATCGGACCTTTTAAGATTCTTGAGAGGGTTGGAGAGGTGGCCTACAGGGTTGCACTACCACCTAGTCTAGCTGCAGTTCATCAGTGTTCCATGTTTCTATGCTCCGGAAGTTTCACGGCGACCCGTCTCATGTGTTAGACTTCAGCTCAGTCCAGTAGGTCAAGGGTCTATGTTATGTTGGGGGCCATTTTGGATAGGCAGGTTTGAAAGTTGAGGTCGAAAAATATTGCATCAGTTAAGGTCCAATGGAGGGGTCAGCCAGACGACGAAGCGACTTGGGATACCGAGCATGATATGCGTAGCCATTATCCTCATCTTTTCACCACTTTAGGCATGTTTCTATACTCGTTCGAGGACGAACGTTTATTTTAAGAGGGGGAAGATGTAACGAAATGGCTGGCTGTTTTGCGAGTATTAGCCTCGATCCCCTAATTTTTGCTCCCTCTATTTCATTTTGTGGTTATGTGACTTGTCGGGGCGCTTGGTATCGGGTTCGGGAGAGTTTCGAAGTGCAATGGGACACATAGTCCCTAAATTAGAAGTTTAAGTTGTAGGAGTTGATCGTAGTTTGAATTGAGTAAAGACAACTCCGGAATGGAGTTTTGACAGTTCGAATAGCTCTGTATGGTGATTTTGTTCTAAGGAGTGTGTCCGGATGTTGATTTGGAGGTCCGTAGGTCATTTCGGCGTTAATTTGCGAAAGTTGGAAGGTTAGAAGATTTTTTGAAAGTTTGACCAGGAGTGGACTTTTTGATATCGGGGCCGGATTCTGATTCTGGAAATAGAGTAGGTCTGTAATGTCATTTATGACTTGTGTGTAAAATTTGAGGTCAATCGGACTTGATTTGATAGGGTTCGGCATCGAATGTAGAAGTAAAAACTCTATAAGTTCAATAGGCATGAATTGGGGTGCGATTCGTGTTTTTGATGTTGTTTGAGGTGATTTGAGACCTCGACTACGTTCCTATAGTATTTTAAGACTTTGTGGTATATTTGGTTGAGGTTCGGGGGCCTCGGGGGTGATTTGGATCGATATAGGAACAAAATTTGGACTTGTGCAAATGCTGAAGCTTCCAGTTCTGGTGTCATTGCACTTGTGGAAATGTGGAGGGGTTGGCCGCAGGTGCAAGCTCACATATGGGAGTGAGGGAACGCAAAGTCGGAGAAGGCAGCCAAGGCCAGGTCTCGCAGGTGCAGAAAAAGTTCCGCAGACGTGACATCGCTTCTGCGGTGAAGAGATGCGCATGAGCGACTGTAGTCGCAGGTGCGACACATGTTGTCGCAGCGCGCACGCACAGGTGCGGCCAATGGCTCGCAGAAGCAGACTCTGTGGACTTAAGTGAAATCTATACCTGCGATGATTTTCCGTAGATGCGGCAGTAAGGTCGCAGGTGCGACATAGCTGGGCAGAAAAAGGGAAAAATTGAGGGTTTGATTTCATTTTGGGACTTTGAGAGCTCAGATTGAGGCACGATTTTGAGGGATTTTCAGAAGAAGCATTTGGGTAAGGATTCTTGACTCGTTTTTGATTAATTTTCATGAATCTACTGTTAATTACACCTTTTAATTATGGTTTTGGAGTTTAAAATTGGGGAAAAAGTGTAGAAGTGAAGACCAAGATTTTGGGTTTTGAAAGGCTAAATGAGGCTGGATTTGGATAATTCTTGTATGGTCGGACTCGATATCGAATAGGTGTCCGGATTTTATGATTTTGGTCAAGTTCTGAGACGTGGCCCGGGTCGATCTTTTGGAGCAATTTTTTAATTCTTAGCTAAGATCATTATTTCATTATTTAAATTAGTTTCCTATAGTTATATTTATAGTATGAAATTATTTTGGCTAGATTCGAGCCGTTCGGAGTTGGAAAATCGAGGGAAAGGCCTTCTAATTGATTGATTGAGCGTGGTTTGAGGTAAGTGACTTGTCTAACCTTGTGTGAGGGAAATGTCCCTTAGGATTTGGAATTTTAGTGATAAATTGTGATATGTCAAGGCCGTGTACGCAAGGTGACGAGTGCGTCCACGGGCTAAATGTTGAAATTCCGAGTTTTGTTACGTAGTTTCCTTTTCATGCCTTAATTGAGTTACTTTATCACGTTATAGTCATCATGTTTAGCCTAATTTCACATGTCTACTTGACTTATCTCCTATTTGCAACTTGTATTACATGTTTAGTTGAATTACTTGCTTTTCTTGATTTCCGTATTCATTACTTAACTGTGAAAATTCTTTACTTGAAATTGCTATCCTTGGAATATCATTTATTCAGTTGTTGTGTTTTGACTTTTGTGTTATTGTTGAGGTAATTGTTTGATTGTTTGCACAAGATTTCTGTCGTGCTATTGTTATTGTTGCACGAGGTTTATGCCATGCGATTGTTATTGTTGCACGAGGTTACTGTCGTGCCATTGTGATTATTGATACGCATGCGGTGGTATAAGGTCTGGGTGTTGAAACGCATGCAGTGAGATAAGGTGGTCTTGATATGCATGGCTAGTAGGGAAACTACTAAGCCATGCAGTGTGATAAGGTGGGCTAAAACACGGGATGCTATTTCGGGAAAATAATTTTCAAAAATCAAATATAAAGGCTCCCGCGGTGATATAAGAAAAGACTGTGATTTGGTTTTACGATTTGGGACTACGGGGCGGTACCTCGGGAGTGCCCATGTTGATATTTATTATTTGTTGTATTGTTTGGTTCTTGTTTTCCTTAACATGAAAAATTCTTATTTTCCTTTCGTTTTGTATTAGCTTTCCTTGATTCCTTGTTGTTATTTTTCCTAAATTCTTTATTGTTCACTTCCCTGTCATTTTCATTATTTCATATTATCTCTGTCTTGTTTCTTATTATCCCCAGTAGGGCCTTCCTCAGTTGTGGTGTACTCATACTACGCTTCTGTACATGTTTGTGCAGATCCAGATGCATCCTATCAGCCTCAGTATTAGTGCACTGTGTTGCTACTTGTAGACTTCAAAGTACACCTGCATGCATCCGCAGGCCTCAGAGTCCCATTATACCATGTTTTTCCTTATTTCTTTATGTTTTTGATAGACAATGATGTATAAGATTGTTCAACATTGTATATAGAGCTCGTGACCCGTATCTCGCCGGGTTTTGGAAAAATTAGACGTATTGAGCTTATAGTCTATTGATGAAATTGTTGAAGTTTTAAGTTTTTATTTGATGTTTTCGCATATTGTTAGGCTTACCAAGTCTTAGAGATTAGGTGACGTCACGACATCCTACGGAGGGGATTTGGGGTCGTGACACATACCCTCAGCACCAAGTTTAGAAGTGTTACTTACCTCGAACAAGCCAAATGATAGTCTAGAAATGCCATCCCGCGCGTATCAACCTCCGAACGGATTGAAACTAGCCAAAAGTAACTCAAATACATCAAATAATGCCAAAGGAAACAAACCCAATCGATAAAGGTCGAATCTTTAATCAAAGCCCCAAAGTCAACCAAAAGGTCAAACCCCAGGCCCGTACCTCAGAAACCATCAAAACTCACAAAATGCGATAACCAATTCAATTACGAGTCCAACCATACTAGTTTCACTCAAATCCGGCTCCGAATCAATGCTCAAAACTCAAAAATTTACTTTATAAAAGTTTAGACAAAACCTCCCAATTTCTCTTTTGAAATCATCAACCAAATACCAAAAACGAAGATAGATCCATAAAATATAATTGAAATCGAGTAGAGAATACTTACCTCAATTCATGTGGTGAAAACCGCCTCAAACTCGCCTAAATAATTGCCTCATTCCGAGCTCCATAGCTCTAAATATGTTAAAATGAACTCAAAATATCGAAATTTGATGTTTTAATGCACTGCCAGGGGTCTCTTTTAACGATCGCAGTCCCCAACATTGCGATCAGGATTCAAAAATATTTCATCTCAATTTTACCCTTCACGATCGCGAACATTCCTCCGTGATCGGGATGAACAAACTCCAACAAGCTTTCCCAACTCTTCTAGATAGCCTCTAGTGTAATAGCCATAACCATTTGTATAAATCTTCAACTGACAAAAAGTTTGATTTTTTAAAAACTAAACATCAAGGGCTACAACTTTCGTTTTTGGATCATCTCCAAATTTCTTATAGATTGAAAGAAATAAGCTTCCAAAATCAGCTCAGTGACAACAAAATTTCTTCTTCGCGAACGCAATACACATGCTCTTTTTTTTTTTTGTAGTTTTTTTCCATTTTGCTCTTCGCGAACACGACCTATAGTCCGCGATTGCGATGCACACCGCTATAGCCAAAAAGCAGTAACTAAAAATGGCCTACAAATGGTCCGAAATCACCCTGGAACTCACCTGAGCCCCTCGGGACCCCGTCCGAACATGCCAACAAGTCCCATAACATAACACAGACCCAATCGAGGCCTCAAATCATGCATAACAATATTGAAACGACGAATCACACCTCAAATCAAACATAATAAATTTTGAATCTTTCAATTTCCGAAACTCGTGCCGAAACACATCAAATTAACCCGGAATGAACTCAAGCTTTGCACACAAGTCCCAAATGACATAACGAAACTATTCCAATTCTCGGAACCACAACCCAAGCCCGATATCATCAAAGTCAACTCCCGGTCAAGCTTATGAGCATTCCAAACATTCAAATTTCCAACTTTCGCCAATTAGTGCCGAAACTTTCTAAAAATATCTAAATACAAATTCGGGCATGCGCCCAAGTCTCAAAATCACCTTTCGGACCTAACAGAACCATCAAAACTCCGATCCGAGGTCAAATACTAAAAAAGTCAAACTTGGTCAACTCTTCCAACTTAAAGCTTCAAACATGAAATTCATTCGTCCAAACTAATTTCGAAACACATGAAAATCAAAATCGACGATACACACAAGTCATAATACATTATACGAAGCTACTCATACCCTCAAACCACCGAGGGAAATGCAATTGCTCAAAAGACTGGTCGGGTTGTTACATGATCGATTGCAAATAAAATCTAACGCAAGCTAGGGTTGAACACAAACAAAAAAAGTACTCGTAGAAGGACTAGGATCAACTAATGAGCTTAATCTCAATTACGACACTGACTACAATTTGATGTTTGTTATATAGAGCCTATTTGGCCAAATTTCCATAGATTTCTTACTTGAAAATCTCTTTTGTTAAAATAATTTTATCGAGAATACTTTTGTAAAGTGACAGTTTATGTTTGACCCAATTCATTTGAGAAATATGTTTTCTAATATTTAATAAATAGATTGTGTTTGACCAACTAATCATTACATTAAATAGTTTTGTGTTAAATTACGAAAAAGCAATATTTATTTTAATGTTAAGATTATTAAAACAGATAATGGTTTTAAATTTTTATGATGAAAAGTTTCATTAAATTTTTATTTTAATTTAATTAAAATAACAAAAAAAAAATAATGATATATTAAACTTGCAATCGGTCTTAAACATTATTGTTTTTGTAATTTACATATACCAAATACATCACTCAGTCCCAAAGACAAAAAAGAGAGGGTTGAAAATAAAGAAAAATGACAAGAAGGGTGTATTTATATTTGAGATACAGATAAATTGATTATGAATAGTTTGGTAAATATAATTTTTTGGTAAGAATATTTTTATTTAAAAAAAAAATTAATTTTATGTTTCTACTTATACTTCTTGGAAGAAGCGGAAATATTTAACTTCTTTCCTATAACAAAAAAACTACTTATGTTGTTTCTTAAAACTATTTTTTTCTTTTTGGTCAAACACTTCAAAAGAGTGCTTTTTGAAGAAAAAAAGTATGTTTAACTTCTAAAAAACTTTGATCAAACATACTATAAGAATTAAAAGGTATATATATTACTCAAAATAAAAATGGAAGTAAATTGATTTTAGGAATGCACTAAAGTTGTACCCTCAGCCAAATGTTATTGATGAGTAAACTGATTTAATTAACTGCTTAAAAGGCCGATGAACTTTTGAGGAAAAAACTACAGTAGCGCATGAGGGCGTTTTGTGTCAAACGAATGTTTTTGTCTCTCATAATAGTAAAGCGTGGAGAATACAGGAAATTATTTAAAAGGTCATTTACATTATGAAAATAATCTAATAAAAATATTTTTAAATTTTTGTAACAATAAAATCATTCAACTTTCGCAGAAAATAATTTTAGCCGAAAAATTAACCTACTGGTACCGGAAAGATAAAATGGCACGTCACTCACAAAATTTTGAATTCTCCCATGTTCATCCAACTTACAATTTTTTAAATACTTCGTTTTTTTCCTAAATAATTTTTTTGCCAAGTCAATATATTTACTCGAGAAATATTATTTTCACCAAATAATAATTTTTACTTTTTCACCAGGCAAAATATTCTCTTATTTACCCGTTAAAACTTACTCCATGTTATTTACTCCATAAATAAATTATTCACCAAAAGAAAGAAGCACTGATGTGAGAAACAAAAACATGTGAAAATTTAGTGTTATGAAATTCTTTTTTACTCGACGAAGTTTGTCACCAAATAAAAGATACAAAATACAAGTACAAAATTAATTTTATGAAGGGTTAAAAGAAAAAAAATGATATGTGGGTGGACAAAGTAATAAATTCAATACAAATTTGGTATGTCAGTATTTACACCAATTCTTTTCACGTCTTTGATTGTAATATCAACATATCTTTTACTTGGGTATAAAAATTTATTCGGCACGACTCCAATTTCTCATCTTAGGATGTCGTGATGACACATAGTCTCTAAAACTAGGTAAACCTAATAAACAAGATATTAAGAAAGAAGGCCAAATATATAAGCAGCCCCCTAAAGTTGTCATCAATTTTTATTTGACACTTGGATTAAGCTTTGTTTAGTAAGTACCCGACCGGTTGTTTTGAACTTTAGCATTCTATTCAGTGGTTTGAGACTTTGAGTAGATTCATCTTATGTATTATGACTTGCGTGTATGGTTGGTTTCAGTTTTCGAGCGGTTCGGAATTGAGTTGGAAAAATGATTCTCGTTTTAGAAGTTTTAAGTTAGAAGAGTTGACCAAAGTTTGAATTTTAGGTAAACGGACTCGGAATCGGATTTTAATTATTCCAATAAATTTATATGATGATTTTGGACATGTCCATAAAGTTTGATTAAATTTCGATGAATTTGGGTTGTATGGTGATTGTTTTCAGTTTTGATGTCGATTTGAGCATAAAGGTTACCATATTAATCAAACTGCCTTTGATTCGTGGTTTGAGTAAACCATTATATCCGTATTGTAATTTTAGAACCATAGCAATTGAAATCATCAAGTTTCAACATCGTATGAGGAATTTATGGTCATTTTACTAAGAATTGGCTTGTCAAATTTTGCAGATTAATTACGACATTGCCACTGAATTCGTATTTAAAAATTTGCACTATTTTCAAATATTGAAACCAACATATCTCCTTCATTATAAGATCAAATGGAGTGATTCAAAAGCCTAACTTGATCGGAATTTTACGAGAAATCCATTGGAAGAATCAAAAGCGAGTTTTGGCATCATTTGGCATAAGAAACAAGGCAGAACAGTTGGACGTTTTTGGCTATTAATGTTGTTGGAGTTTTTCTCATCTTGAAAGTTTGGGATTGGGAAAATTCAAGGATGTTCCTCAAATTTCTTCCATGGAGTATGTTCTAAACCATAACCTAAGTGTTTACCTTTGATTCATTCCCTTGGTTTAAGCTTTAATCCATGATTTTAATTGAAAACCCATTTAATTCTTTAAATAAAGACCTAGAGTTACGTCCTAAATTTTAAAAATTGAAAATGAGTTTGAGGCGTTTATTTTCCAATTATTTTTTGGGTTTTGTTCTCCTATATTAGGAGAACAACATACTCGAATTACTCGAGCTTTGGAGGAGTATTTCGGGAGATATGAGACCCAATTAATATGGGTTGGACTCTTGGGCTATGAACATCCAAAAATGATATTTTGGCGAATTGGTTGAGCTATCAGACTCCGATTGAGTCGATTTTCATTCGTGTGAGCTTGTATTAGTTTGGGATTTGCCCGGATAAGCTTGGATTTGAAATCCAAGGCGGGCCCAATGTTGACTTTTGTTAACTTTTTGGAAATATAAAGATCATAACTTTATTTATTGTAGTTGGTTTGTTTTGCATTTTTTGATGTTATTAATTCATTTTTGTTTAGATTTGAGCCGTGTTGAGGCTAATTTTAGGGAAAATGCTATTTCCGAGGGTTGAGTTGGCCTAATTGAGGTAAGTATCTTGCCTAACTTTGTATGGGAAAAATTACCCCTTAGGATTTGGGTTGATTGTGCTAGTTGTATTATGTAAAATTCGTGTACTCAAGGTGACGAGTGAGTATACGGTCTATATGTGGTATTTGACTTGTTTAGATTATCTAGACTCTTTCCATGCCTTTAATTGAATTGTCATAATATGTTATATCACTCATTGTTAATCAACTCTTACATGCTCTATTTGATGTTGTTAGCACTTGTTCTATCTCTAACTTGTTATTTTGCTCTTATATGCTTTAGTTGAAGTTATTGCCTTCCTTATTGTCTTGTTACCTCTTAATTATTGAATCACTTTTAAATCAAGTTATTATTTCATGGAATATCATCTTGTTGAATTATTGGTATTGAAGTTGTAATAGCCGTTATCACATTGAGGCAAAGTTATTAATTATTGAGATACCTTTCCTTGTTGAGCATTCCCATGCATTTTATTATTGCTGAAATTCTTGTACACATTGTGGTTGAGCCGTTGGTTATTTATTATGAAAATATTTGTGTTGTTGACTTTGTGGCAAGTTGTGGTATATGGATACTTATGGTGCGAGTTGTGATTGTGTTATGATATTGATACAGATATGTTGGTATAAGGCTAGGGGTTGATACACATTTGGTGGTATAAGGCTAGGAGTTGATACGCATGCAGTGAGATACGGTAGGCTTGATACACGTGCTGCTAGTAGGGGAACTATTTGAAGCCACGCGGTGAGATAAGGTGGGCTAAAATGCGTATAACTATTTCGGAAAAAATGATTTTCAAAACTAAATGTAAGGCTCACGCGGTGATATAAGGAAAGCTTTTAATTGAAATAGGAATACGAAGCGGTACCTCGGTCGTGATTTTCATTGTACATTCCATGTTGGAACAACTTATTGATTTGAATGGTCATTGTTCTTCCTTTAATCATTCATCCGCATTTTGATTGTGTTTTGTTATTCGTTGTTATCTTGGTGTTGGAACGATTGTGGTTTCTTGTGTGAGTCATGCATTTTACGTGATTTGTTTTGTTGCTTTAATATGCCAATCTGTGCCTCCATTATAACTTGGTGAATTGATTGTCAATGTCAGTTTAATTGCGTGAAGTCACTATATCATATTCTGTTGAGTTGTGGGTAACATAATAGTTTAAATAAAAGAATTATTAACATGCTTTATTCTATGTACCTCTTAAGATAGAGCTCGCTATCTCACTCAGTGCGTTATTATTATAAATGGTTATCACACTTTCACTATAATTGGTGTCACGACCTAAACCGATGGACCACGATGGGCACCCGGTACCTTACTCAACCGAGTACCAACGTAACGTATCTTTCTTATTAAATATAGGCTCTCTGCTCTCTTGACTGGAAGAAAGAAATACTCAATTGAATATTGTACTTACAAGACTAGGAAAAATATACGTAAATTCCGGGACATGAATTTTTTCTTTATACCTCGTTATCAAACTTGTGTAATTACGAGATCATGCAAAATGAAGGAAGAGCTTAGCTTTAACATACCTGAGCCGGTTCTCCAGACAATCCCTCTAACATACGATAATTGCGACAAAACACGTGATGGCAAGACCAGAGTAGGAAAAATCCGTATGATATTTTTGAGAAAGATTGCACCCTACTCCGTTATAATTGCAAATTTCACGCTTTATTGCGTTATGAAGTCTCAAACGAATTCTTTGAGTTCAATCCATCACTTTGCCAAGCATTTCCATGTTTCATCTAATGATGTAGGGAGATTATATCTTTATCAAAATGAGTGGGCCCCACTTTTTGGATTACTTGGCCAAACAATTCTCAGATCTTTCCACCTAGCTTTCAAGACTTGCTTAGTCATTATTTAATCCTTACTTGCTGCCACTTTTTTGCCTCTTAGGCTTATCCAAATTCAAGATCCTAATTAAGTATTCACTAATTATTAATCTCCCACTAAAATCAATAATTATCCGATTATCCACATAATTAAGAATTATCTCAAATTACATAAAATACTACTCATTTTTAATACACTTTATACACCTTACTATCATAGCCATATGGTACCTTGTATGGTACTAGTCCATAAATATCGGGTATTATCGCTCGGCCCATATTTTATCCCAAATCGACAACCTTTAATGA
The DNA here is from genome assembly GCA_000715115.1 of Nicotiana otophora. Classification (NCBI taxonomy): domain Eukaryota; kingdom Viridiplantae; phylum Streptophyta; class Magnoliopsida; order Solanales; family Solanaceae; genus Nicotiana; species Nicotiana otophora. The sequence continues at coordinate 59,069 of AWOL01S0025603.1, forward strand.
AACTCATTTTCTTCTATTTTCTTACCTTCTCTCCTTAACGAAACTACTCACAATGTGTTTGAAATAGCATAATGCTTATAATCTCAAGAAAATCTCATCCCTGAATGTACGTATATTAACTTACGACGAAACGTTTACACACGAAAATGCGGGATATAATATCTCATTTTCGAGCTTACATCAATTTAATTATGGTGTACTTTCACGTACGAAAACATGGGGTGTAACATCATTCCCCCCTTTGGAACATTCGTCCTCGAATGCTGACTGATGCACTTATCATTCTCATAACCCATAGCTCTTGCGAATACTTTAATACTCTTCTTGCCATTTAGTAACTGCTCTGCGAATAAATCCAAAGGTCAGGGCATTCCCCTCCTTTAGGCCTCCTTCCCACACCATGGCTTGTGACCGGAATCCTTTCAATCTCGTAATTATTGCTACCTTCTATCATGCAGCCTGTATGATACTGACCTTGTAAGTGCGCCTATGCAACACCTCTCTCTTTTTTCCTCCAGCTTTTAGCCAATCTCCAGGCCTCACTTTGTACATATATACAGAGTTTGATAAAACATCTCTCTGGGCATCTATAGGTATACTGAAGTTCTTCGCTCGATACTTTTTTGAACTTACGAATATTGCTATACCTTATTTCATATATCCGTTTATCCATCCGTATGACTTTACTGCATCTAGGTAAGTCATACTATGCCATAACCCTTACCTCGATTTATCGTTACTGGGGGCTGCTACCGAACTCCAGGTTACTTTCGTTGCTTATCCCGTATGTATAAATCTAAGTCATTTAATGCTTTCTCATTATTGTTCATCTTAAGAATGCTGGCCTAATCTCATCTTATACTTTGTGACTTTTGTCCATCCATTGTTAATTCACCTCAATATTAATTTACAATATACCACTGATAACTTGAAACTTCTTACGTCATACCTTGACACTAGGGCTTACGTTGCATCGAGGAATATTTGAAGTGATTTTCCTGATCCATTTAGGGGTGATACTGTACTTCAATGACGGTATTTTATAGCATCCCAATGTGGTTCACTTACGTGGGTATTTTAATCTCGTACTATACATGAAATCCTCTTCAAATCTTTACTCACTCGAAGGCCTAAACGTCATCCTTTATCCATCACAATTACACCCTTATTGTACTATCAGGGCAGCATTCCATCTCTTTCAAATTCTATTAGTCTTAGACTCCCTTGAGTTTATTCAGGCTATACTGAACTTGCTATAACTTAAAGAGATCATTAGCTCTCTTGTTTTCACGGGCTTAATCCCGAGAACTTACCTGTTTCTCGTCACTTCCTCATCCGCCCTTTCGTTTCCTTATTCCTGTCTTTCTAAAACCTTGTTGCATTACCATACTTTAGCTTGCGTCCTACGTATATCTATTTATACTACTCGTAACCTTCCTTCAACTTGCGTGCACCATTGATTCCCTTATGTTATTCTGGAACATTAAGCGAGATATTACATAGTCTCTAACTCTTCTTTACTCTCTTGACTAGATATCTCGGTACTTAGAAACCATAGGCTGGAAGGTACGCCACTGACGACGCTGCTATCGTTCTTGGATATTGAATCCCAGTGCTTCTAGCCTTCTATCCGAAGCATGGACTATTCACGATCTTCTGCCTTTGAGTATCTTGTACGTTGTTCACCTTTAACTTACTTACCTTAAAATCTCGCATCCTATCTTCTATCTCTATCATGACCTCCCTTCCACATAGGTATAATTCACGTCCATAACTTGAAGCTCTATTATAATACTTGCACCTCTAGTGCATACACAATCCGGTGAGAGCTTCATACCGACTTCTTATAAGGTTGGTACTTCTTCTAACTGGCTTCCTTATAGAGCCATTATAGAATATGGTTGTTGCATTATCTCTCTTGTACCTCTGATATTAAGAGTGATTCTGCCATGTTCTCAAGCGCGATTTTTATAATTTTCTAGGTCCAATAATCAGACTCCTGATTTACTTCGTTGTTGTAACTCTTTAGTTTCCTCTTCCTTCTGATCAACCTTTATGTAGACTTAAGCTATCTTCCGATCTGCGGCTCATGGCAGTAGTTATTACTTTAGCCCTTCATAGACACTATGGAATATCCATGATACAATCTTATAACAATTCAATCTTTTGTCTATGACCTGGGCTTAATTCTTTCTTTTAACCTATACCGGAATCTTCTACGGCTGTATGATTATCAACATATATGCCGCATGGATAATACTCCGAAATCTTAGGTACATTTATTGTGTAATTATCTCTGAATCATTGATCGAATAATTCCATTCATTCATTCTCAACTTTCTTTAAATGCAAGCAATTGCTTTTCCTGGTCGTTCTGCCTCCTTGTTGCGTGCATACTTAGCTTATTTTAGTGCCCACACATATTGGAATCCATACAACCCATATGATCTTGAATATCACCTTTTGATTTTGATATATATAATATATATATA
>AWOL01S0025606.1:0-11802 GCA_000715115.1 Nicotiana otophora
ACCAATATGATAAATCAAGAAGGCAAAATCAATATCCGAATAATAATAGTCATGAAAGAACCAATATCCTAGAACGTGAAGTTTAGCTCCACATAGACATGGTAGCCAAACAACAAATCATACAAAGAAACATAAAAATTACAAAGTTTGGTGGGAGAAAGATGGAACTTGATGAATTCCGGCCTCCACGGCGGCTCTGTGCTTGTGTTTTCCTCCTTCCCAATATGTTAGATGNGACCTAAAAGAGGCGTTTTTGGCTTATATATTGCGTACAAAGGTCGTGGGCCAAAGTTCTCATATTCCTAATCCGACTTAGCTACAGGGATTGATGCTAGGGTGGATGCGTCGCATCCACCTCGTCCTCCACTTCTCAGTTTCGCATGCTAGGGTGGATGTGTCGCATCCACTCTTTGTTCCTCCTTCTCAGCTTTGTCCAGGTGCGGATGCTATGGCGGATGCTATGGGCCGACTTCACTGCTAAGGGTGCACGAAATCCAACCCCTCTTCCTCTACCTAGAGCCCCTTTTCTTCATATTTTTGCACTCCAAACACCCTAATTCATCACACACAACTCAATTAGTCATAAAACCAATAATTAAACCATATTGGGCATTTTAAAGATCAAATAGCATCAAAAAGCGGTTAAAATATGGGTAAAGTAATATCAACACATATCGCAATATGCCCAACATCAGTGGGTTGGTTTGAGCCAGGTGAATCTAGGCTATTGGGTACTGATTTGGTGCAGGACACTTTGGAAAAAGATAAATTGATTAAGGATCGACTTCGCACAACGCAGTCTAGACAGAAGAGTTATGCCTACCGGAAGGTCCATGATGTTGCTTACATGGTTGGGGAGAAATTTCTGCTCAAAATTTCACCCATGAAGGGTGTGTTGAGGTTCGGAAAGAAGGGCAAGTTGAGTCCTAGATATATTGGGCCTTTTGAAATACTTAAAAAGATTGGAGATGTGGCTTATGAACTTGCGTTGCCGCCTAGTCTATCGGATGTTCATCCAGTGTTTCATGTATCGATACTCCGGAAGTATGTCGGGGATCTGTCTCATGTTTTGGGTTTCAGTACAATACAATTGGATGGCAATTTGACGCATAATGTGGAGTTGGTGACCATTTTAGACCGACAGGTTCGAAAGCTGAGATCAAAGAACATAGCTTCAGTAAAAGTACAGTGGAGAGTCCAGCTAGTTAGAGAAGCTACCTGGGATATTGAGCGGGAGATGTGGAGCAAATATCCACACCTATTTGAGGCTCCAGGTATGATTCTAAACCCGTTCGAGGACGAACGTTTGTTTAAGAGGGGGAGAATGTAACGACCTAGCTTGTCGTTTTAAGTAATACAACCTTGTTCCCCCATTTACTGCTTAATTTGTGCTTTATAGTTGTTATGAGACTTGTCGGGGTAATTGGTTCGAGTTCGATGAGGTTTTGAAATGAATTGAGACACTTGGCCTCCAAAATAAAAACTTGAGTTGAAAAGGTTGATCGGATATTGATTTATGTTTAAACAACCCCGTAATGGAATTTTGATGATTCATATAGCTCTGTATGATGATTTTGGATTTAGGAGCGTGTACGAAAAATTTTGGGGAAATCCGTAGTTAAATTAAGGTTGAAATGGCTAAGATAGAAATTTAAGTTTGGAAGTTTAACTGGGGAGTTGACTTTTGTATATCGGGGCCAGAATCTAATTCTGAAAATTTGAATACCTTCGTTATGTCATCTATGACTTGTGTGTAAAATTTGAGATCAATCGGACTTGATTTGATTGGTTTCGGCAACGAATGTAGAAGTTAAAAATTCTTAAGTTCATTAGGTTTGAATTGAGGTATGATTCGTGTTTTTAGCGTTGTTTGATGTAATTTGAGGTTTCGACTAAGTTTGTATGATATTTTAGGACTTGTTGATGTATTTGGTTAAGGTCCCGGGGGCCTCGGGTGAGTTTCGGATGGTTAACGGATCAAATTTGGACTGAGAACAATTGAAACTTGCTGCTGCCTATTGATGCAATCGCACCTGCGAAATTTGGCTTGCAGGTGCGAGCTCGCAGAAGCGAGCCTGGTATCGCAGAAGCGGATAGTCCGCAGAAGCGGATGAGGCGTCGCTTCGGTCGCAGATGCGGCCTGGGCTAAGGGGGCCTTGGACTGCTGAAGCGAGTCCGTAGAAGCAGACTCCTTGTCCCCTGAAGCGAAGGTTGTCGCATAAGTGGGAGATTTACCGCAAAAGCGGAACCGCATAGATGCGGTTAAAAATTCCGTAGAAGCGGAACCTCTAGGCAGTGTACAAAAACAAAGGGTTCCGAGTTTTTGTCATTTTGGACATTCCAACACGGTTTTGGGGGAATTTTAGAGAGAATTCACGATAAAATTGAGGTAAGTGACTTGTAATCATTGTTAGTCAATAATATTGGATTATCAATTAGTATTTTGATTAGATTACATGTTTTTGATGTGAAATTAGAGGATTTGGGCCTAGGGATTTGAAAATAAGAATTTGAGATTTGGAGGTCGGGTTGATGTCGGAATTCGGTAAAATTGGTATTGTTGGACTCGTGGTTGAACGAGCGTTCATATTTTGTAACTTTTGTCGGGTTCCATGACGTGGGTCCCACAGCCGATTTTTGAGTTAAATTTTGAATTTTTATTGAAAAATCTATATTTTCATATAGAATTAATTCCTATAATTTGTATTGACTGAATCGAATTAATTGTAACTAGATTCGAGCCGATCGGAGTCGGAAAATCGAGGGAAAGGCATTTTTATTGACTGATTGAGCTTGGCTTGTCTAATCCTGTGTGGGGGAAATCCCCTTAGGATTTGATACTGTTGTAACATTTTGTGATATGTGAGCGCCGTGTACGCGAGGTGACGAGTGCATACACAGGCTAAATTTGGAAATATCGGTTCTTGCTGAGTAGTCTTCTTTTAAATTCTTTAACTGAGTTGTTTTAGTATATGTAGTGATCATGTTTAGCCTAGTATCATATGTCTACGTGCCCTAACTCTTACTTGCAATATGTGCAACATGCTTAGTTGAATTACCTGCTTTCTTGATTTGATTTAAATCTTTAACTGTAAGATTCTTGCTGTAAATTCGTTATTCCTTCGGTTATCTGTTGCATATTTACTTTGGGACTACGAGGCGGTTCCTCGGGAGATCCCCATGTACTGCATATTTACTTTTGGGACTACGAGGCGGTTTCTCAGGAGATCCCCCTGTACTGCATATTTACTTTTGGGACTATGAGATGGTACCTTGTTTACCTCTATTTGCTGTGTTGTTCACTCCTCAGTCATCTCATTATATTATTATATCCTCTGGCGTATGTTTATTATGATTTTCAGTAGGGCCTGGCCTGATCTCGTCACTACTCTACCGAGGTTAGGCTTAACACTTACTAGGTACCGTTGTGGTGTACTCATACTACGCTTCTGCACATCTTTTTGTGCAGATCCAGGTACTTCCTATCAGACCAGGTATCACTGAACTAGCTGCACACGGAAACTTCAAGATACATCTGCCAATGTCCGCAGACTTCGGAGTCCCCCTCTATCCTTATTATGTTGTCTTCCTGATTTCGCTTTAGACTCTGATGTATTGAGATACTCAGAATAAATTCTTAGAAGCGTGTGACTTATTTCTGCCGGGTTTTGGGAGTTGACATTATTGAATTGAAATTTTATATTTATTTCATATGTTGAGAAATGGGCTTCAGTTTTATTTTACGTATTTTTCGCAAATTATTAAGCTTACTTAGTCTTAGAGACTAGGTGTCATCACGACAACCTACGGAGGGTGAATTGGGGTCATGACTCTCTGTAACATCTCAGACTTTAGACAGTGTCACATATCGGCAAAACACAAGAGGGATGCTAGGTATATAAGTTAACAAGCCTTAAACCCTAGTGACATTTTTTAAACCCGTGCGGGCCTAGGCCAAGAGGGACAATATCACTAGCGGGTTAGGCTGTTACAGATGGTATCAAAGACACTCTTATGTCAGCCTTGCCGATGGTGGGTCAGAGTTCAACTGAGTTTAGGCAAATCCCGATTAGGCGGGGCATACCTTGTGCTGAGTGTAGGCAAATCTCATGCGGTGGGACAAACCTCAGCGAGGACGCTGAGTCTTGGCGAATCCCATGTGGTGGGGCAAATCTCAGCGTGGACGCTGAGTCCATAAGAGGGGGTGTGTGTAACACCCCAAACTTTAGACAGTGTCCCACATCGGCAAAACACAAGAGGGATGCTGGGTATATAAGTAAACAAGTCTTAGACCCTAGTGACGCATTTTAAACTTGTACGGGCCTAGGCACAGAGCGAACAATATCACTGGCGGGTTGGGCTGTTACAATCTCATTCTTGATGTATTTGATCAAATCTATCATCATAAAAAGATTTGACCAGAGGTCAGGTGGAATGTCCCCCTCTGTTATGTGCTCTTTTTGCTGGGATTATATAAAAGGAAAGCGCCACCTAAAGGCGTAAAATTTTAGAAGAAAAAAAAGAATTTGACCAGCAAAAATAATTAGACTATGTTATTTGGAAACTTGATAAATTAAGTTGTAATATAAAATAGAAATATCTACATTAATTGAAATTGAAGAGATTTTACCATATTCAACTATATATATTGCTATAATTTAAATTTCATGTTTATTAAGAAATCGTAAACCTTTGAAACCTTTTTTCCAATTTTACTATTTCTTTGTTTTAGACCAAAAAGTAAATAATATTACCGAGTAAACATTTTATTTTACTCTTTTCAACTATATACAGTCAGACATCTCTATAACAACATCCCTATATAACGTCACTTATATAAAAAGCCAAGTTGTTTATGGAATTATTTTTATATTATATTTTACCTCTCTATAACAGTGTATCTATAACAACAACATCCATCTTTATAACAACACGCTCTTTGTAAAATTATTCTTCTATAACAGCCATGTAAAATTTCTAAAATTACCGATAATAAGTCTAAAAAGTTTGGCAAAATATTTTGAAAACGTAATGCACCACTTATGATAAAAATATTTTGTTAATACAAACTTCCATAATTAAAGATTTTATTTAATTTCATTAAAATATATGCAAGTATGATTTTATTCCATTGCACAAAAGTTTTCGCCGTACATAATGCCTAATATTTAAAAATCTGCACATATCTTTTCTATTCCCATCGTACGTAAGTTTAAGATTTTAAGAAATACTCACTAAAGTTTGAGTCTTTTATTGGACTCAATATTTCTTGTGGTGTATTAAAATTTTTATGTAAGGCATTTTGATTTCTTGATGAGAATAATTCATGTCATATATATGGAGTCTACATCAAGCTATTTCTTTAGAAGTAAAGATAGCATTGTGTCAAAATAAGATAATATTTTTATATTCTATATGTAAAATTAAAAAAGAAAAAAAATTAATTTATAGATAGTTTTATCTATAACAACTAAATAATATTTAAATATCAAATGATATTATAGGTGTACTATAATATCTATTTACTATAAAAGACGAAAAATATAAAAACAAATGGAGTTTTTATGAAGAAATTTGAATGTACTCTATATACGTAATTTAATTCAATTTTTAAACCTAACGCAAACACGCGCACACTAAACTTCGCTTGAACTGTAATTACATATGTCCCATAAATCACAAGTAACCAAATATGAACATATTTATTAACAAGTAATATGAAGGATTTGCTACCCAAAAGAATTAAGTATATCACTCATTTTTAGAGAGAACAAAATCTAGGCTTATTAAATGTATTTAAGTAAGAGTCAAATCCTGTTATCTTAGATAAATCTGATTCTGTAATTAAAACGGTAAAATCATTATATATCTTCCTATATATATTTCTCATATTGCATTGTGTTTAATCAACTCACTTCTTCTCCATTTTTATATTAACAAGAAAATAGGGAGGAAAATTTTTCTTATATATCTTCTTTTAATTAAGTATTTAGGGTTAATTCCCAAGTGAAAAAAAGATGGAGAATGCAGATCCGCTCATATCTACTGAAAAATGTGCAGCCTGTACGCACCTGCGGAAAAAATGTGATGCAAATTGCCAATTAGCTCCCTATTTTCCTTCCAATAAAACTGAAGATTTCCAAAATGTTTATCGACTTTTCGGCATAAGCAACATCATAAATATGCTTAATTCTGTTGATGATGAGCAAAAAGGAAAAATGGCAGAAAACTTAATTTTAGAGGCTAAGATTAGGAAAGAAAACCCTGTGTATGGTTGCCTTGCTATTGAAAGAAAACTGAGGTTAGCAATTGAAGAAACTGAGAAGGAACTTGAAATAGTACAGAAACAAAATGCTTTTTGCAAAGAAATGGCCAAATCTCAAATGCAAAAATAGCAGTTGAAACAGCAGCTCGTTAGATCTTCCTTGGACAAGGTAATATTCCCCTTTAATTTCAATTTGTTTTCCTAGATATATAAAGTGAACATATAATTAGTTTTTTTGTACTTTTTCTAGCAAACACGCCGTGTTATCTCGTGTCTCAACCAACTTTTTTCTTATTGGAAAATCTCTTTTTTTCCTTATACGTAACAAAGAGACTTCTTTCCCTTACCCTCACATGTATCATGTGCCTAGACTTACTATCTATAAACGTTCGATTCTTATAAATCTTTTTTTTATTTTAATTGCACCTTTCAAGTTAGAATATAATCTTTAGCAAATTTACACTATCTTTTTTGCTTAAACATGCCGTCTGCAACAATTAACTTTTATATTTAATTTTCATTGTAGGGTTGAATTCGAGGAGTACTATTAAATGGAACCTAGGAAGTAGTGGATTTGCAATGAAGATGATGAAGATCGTAGTTGACGTAGATTATTTATAGAGTTTATTGATGCTCATATACTAGTGTTGAAAAAAAAAGGAAAAAAAGAGTCAGACTAAAAGCATATTTAAATTATTGTATTTTATTTTAATTTATGCATTGTGATGAAAAACCATGTGTTCCATACAACAATCTACATGTCCTAATTGTCAAATTGCTACTTCAAATTATATGAATCTATACAAGCATGAAGACAAATTATGAAATCGGATTTGTATTTTTTGTTTATCTCTAGATAAATGCCGACCAGCTATTTTATATTCTTAAACCGAAAACATATTGTTTATTGGAATTACAAACGCTTGTTATTCAATCAAATAAATAAACTTGTGTGTTATTCATAAAATATAAAGAAAATTTAATTAATATTTTAATTTCATTTTAGAAAGAAGAAACAAACACCATATAGAAAAAATTCAAGCCTTATCAAACCCAATGGAAACTACATAATCATATTAATATTAACTAAACAAAGAATTTAGAAGAAAGAGAGAGTAACAAAGAAAATGAAAAAAAGACTAAGTTTAGGGGTGTTTCAAGGTATTTTACTTTAACAAAACATAAGGTGTCACAACGTAAAATAACGACGTACCTACAAAAATTCTAGAACCATTTATTTCGAAAGCAATATTTGAGAAACTTTCTTCAAATTTTATTAAGATAGCAGTATGTATTAAGAGTGCCTTGAGCCATAGAACCATGTTTATATCCATAACTTGGAGAGAATAGTTGATAGTAATATATTACAAGAAAAAAAAAGGCCTTTAGCGAGGAAAAATTCGGTTGCTAAAAGTCCAATTGCAATCGTTATTGATCATTTACGACCGAAAAAATTACGGTCGTCACCGGTCGTTAAAAGCTCCGACGTTAAAAGTATACGACCGGATTTGAATTCGGTCGTTAAAAACCTTTTAACGACGGCAACAAATCCAGTCGTTATTCCTCCTTTTAGCTACTGAATTTCCCTTCGCTAATTGTCATTTCTTGGTCGCCAAAACATCAATAATGGCAACAAACTCAGCCTTTATAAGTGCTTCTAGCGACCAAATTTTTTTTCGTTAATTGTATAAATAACGGCAGCTAATATTGACATATCCACACACATATCCGAACACATTCAAAAAAGTCAGTACTCATATAAACATCATAGTTGATTACAAAGGATTAGAGTATCACATTACCAAAAACTATACCAATCCAAATTGTATGACATTATTTTTTTCAACTCTTAAAAGAGAGAAAATAGAACTATAGCATATACAAACAACAACATCTTTAAAAAATCCTTCGCAAAACAAAGTGGGTTCCTCCTGCACTTCAACTTGTTCTTTAACATTTTTCATCAGTTTCAACTCGCTCTACACTATCTTCAAGAAAGCCATATCTTCAAATTCTTGATCTGATAAAATGAAAAGTGTATGTTACTGCATTACATCAGCAATTAGGAAAAAAGATTAAAAACTTGCTGCATCAATTGCTTGTGGAAGTTTTGACATTTCATGAAACTTTAATCATGCAAAAACACACAAGAATGCAGAGTATTGTGCAGAAATGCAGAATGATGTGCAGAAATGCCGAATGCTGTGTAGAGATGAAGAACGCTTTACAAAAATGCAGAAAACTGTGCAAATATACAAAATACGAAAATGCTGTCCAGAATTCAATAACACTGTAGAAATGACGAATGCTATCTACAAATGCAGAACGTTGTCTAGAAAGGCAGAACGCTGCCTAGAACTACGGTAAAACTAGAAATACAATTCCAAGTTTGTTAAAAATCTTACAATTCCAAGTTTGTTAAAAATCTATCTTAATTTTTTCCTGTTTACATCATTGTAGTATGTACAATGTCTAAAGTAGGGTAGAGGAGAAAAAGATAATGATAAGCCTAATGTTCATGAGATCTATATGAAGATTACATACAATGTAATTACAGATATTAATCATAGGTGGAGGTTGACTTGAGTCTCACATAGGTAGGGCTATCCTTCTCAATTTCACTTGAGTGAATTAGGGATTGCCATTGACAATCTACCACAAATGGAATTTACTTTAGGAAGAAAAAACTTCAGTAGTAAGAGTATGAAAACTTTTTCTCTTTTGGGGAACTATATCTCACAGATAAGATATCAATGACAAAATTCTTTCCCTTTCTTTTTGCTGAGAATGGTAACATTTGGACAAAATTCTTTCCTTTGTACCATAAGATCATCTTCCATTCGTCTAGCTTATAATATTTGTAGTTCTGAGATTGACTGGAGTTGGAATCTAATTTATAAGTTTAGAATGGAGTAACCATGTAAAGTTAATAGGAGTAATATTAGATGGTAGATCAGCAAAAATATGATCACGGACCTAAATAGTCAGAGATAGGAAAGAAATAGTCGAGTGCAAGTGATAAAGGGACAACTTATAGTTGGAAATCTTAATATAAAATCACTTCATGCATGTCATTAATAGGAAAATCTACAGAAAAAAGACTTCAAATGTAATCCATGGATAAGGATTCATGTTAGTATCTTTCACTTTGGATTGCTAATGAAAAAAGCCTATCAACTATACCTAATATAATGCAAGCATTTAATATTCTTGAACTAATAGTGAAACAGAAGAGAAATGACATACTTGAAATAGTATTTATCCTCACAAACAACAATCACGAAGTAAAAATGGTGAACCAATGTCTGCATGAACAACAACTACTACCTCCTGGGATTGCTGAGCATCGACTGCAAAGAAATTCTAGCAACTTGTGCTTCTAGGGAATGTCGAGCAACTTCTGCCTTCTTCACCTTCTCTTTCCTGATATGAGTTGATTGCAAGACTCAATTCAAATAAATTGTTGAACAAGTGAAGCAATAAAAGAACAAAAAATAAACAATCATCTCCAAGAACTCACCAACAAAAAAAGAAATTCCTTTTAAGGAGAGAAAAAGAGAACATATTGAGAGAGGTAGAATAAAAGTGTTGTTATACCGAATTATTATTTTGAGATTTTTATCAATAAGTAAGACATGAAGATGTGATTTACTTCACATATACAAGTGCACAATTCTAGAGGAGGTAATTTATTGCCAGGGAAGTATTGTAAAACATGCAACTGCTTTACTTGTTGCTTGTTACTCGAAACATGTGATATTCAATTGATATGTTTATTGCAAGCTGTATCAAGAGAAACTAATGTTCTTATTATGTGTTTAGCAAGTTAAAAAAATAAGATGCTAAAAGATCACGTCTTTAAGAAAATCTTAGATGTAGTCCCTTCCTACTTAAACCAATATCATTCTTTTCCTTGAGGATCTTCAATAGAGTAAGCAATGTCCAAGAAACATTAAGCACCATTAATATACTCTTTGCTATACCTAGTTAAATCCATCCAACACTTGGACGTATCATTTAAAAACCTAAAATTCTTATATTGATATTACATCTTCAAGTAAAGACAAGAACTTTATAGAATTGTAAAGTTCCATGTATTTCAGTTCATCCAACTAGTGATAATTCTTTAAAAAACCATTATGTCTTCATGGTTATATCTTTAGCCATAAATGCAACGAAAAGCACATAGATAAAGAGCAATATATAGAAAAATCATACAAGACAAGAAAAAAAAGATTACAACTTCCTATATTTGTACCTATTTCTCCCTTCACCTCATGTACCAAATGAAGATCCATACTTAGGTCAACAAAACAACAAAAATTGCAGAAAATTGCAACTCTGGGCAGGTTTAATCCAGCATAACTAGACTATGATAAAAGATAGTAGTGGGAAACATTATATTTTAAGAAGGAATCCAAAATACTTGATAAACACAAAGAAAAGAAGACCAATACCATCAAACCGAGAGACCATTGGACAATGAAAAGAATACCCAATTCCACTCAATAGTTACAACAGCAGGTTTAGCGATTTGGCATAAACTTACGTTGATGAGAAGGAAATTCTTAGGCGAGCAGTCGATGTTAACGGAGGAGACGGGCAGTATTTTTACTTCGAAGAAGTGTACTCCAAGCTGGGCAACCGGAGGAGACGGTTACTTTTTAACAACTGGATATTATTCTTTTAAGGATAGAATATTTTTCCCTGATAATGTTAAAATTAAAAATTTACTTAAGTTTTCATGTCCTTTCGTTAAGAAATGGTCGTTAAAAGTCAAGTTTCTTGTAGTATTCTTTGTTAAATTTTCAAATCCATGTTCGGGATTAGGTTTTAGATAATCTTATATTCTCATACAATAATATGTAAAATGTAGATCATTTTAATTTTCATAATGAAAGCGCACAAAATAAACAGGGAAAGAAATTTTCAATCAAGCCAAAATTAAAGGCGCTAAATACTGAAGTGTTTGATTTAATAAGTTTTCAAAAATATTTCTGAAAATTTAAGATGAAAAAAAAAAGCGAAATTTTTAAAACAGCTATAACCTATAATGTATAACACCTGGAACCATAATTAAAAAGTCACCAGCTTAATTTATCCACAAAACTTGCAAAATGAAGGTGAACTTATTACTTCATGTAAATTTAAGCTACCATTTTCTCAACTTTCTTTATTAGCCATCTCCGAAAACCAGCAGCCCAAAACTCAGCCCCTCATAAAGGGGTGAACAAAAAGGTCTTATTCTGCATCGAACTTATGCTAGCGTTTGGACATAGATTTGGTTGAAAATTGAAAAAAGAATTTTTGAAATTGTGTTGAAAAATAATTTTTAGAAGTTGAAGTTGTGTTTGGATATGCATTTTATTTGAAAAAAATAAACTTGAAATTTTGTGCGTGGAAGAAAAGTTTTTACCCAAAAACTGCTCTAAACTAGTTTTTGGGAACTTAAAAAAAATTAAATTTTTTGTTGAAAAAATGTACCCAAAACCTATGGCCAAACGGGTGATATATATATATATATATATATATATATA
>AWOL01S0025608.1:3702-22080 GCA_000715115.1 Nicotiana otophora
GAGTCCGGTCCTTCGATCATAGCCTCGATCATGGCATCGAGCTTGAGCCTTCGATTGTGACCCTCGATCTTGGGTCTCGATCCTATCCCTCGAGCCTTACCTTTGATCATGGCCCTCGAGATGGACCTTCGATCATGGCTTCGATACACAAGCTCGAGCCTGAGCCTCGTCAACTATGGCTCGATATCTGGGCTCGATGCCTGGGCTCGATGCCTGGACTCGATGTCTGGGCTCGATGACAGCCCAGAATGCCCAACAGAAGAGGAAAAATTGCAGAAGCTTTTTAAGTCTAACTTTTGATCTGTTAACCATCTGAAACTCACCTGAGGCCCTCGGGACCTTAACCAAATATACCAACAAATCCTAAAACATCATACGAACCTCGTGGAACCTCTAAATCACATCAAACAGCGCTAAAAACACGAATTATACCCCAATTTCAAGCTTAATGAAACTAAAAATTTTCAACTTCTACATTCGATGCCAGAACCTATCAAATCAAGTCCGATTGACCTCAAATTTTGCACACAAGTCATACATGACATAATAGAGCTATGAAGATTTTCAGAACTGGATTCCGACCCCGATATCAAAAAGTCAACTCTCCGGTCAAACTTCCAAATTTTAAATTTATATTTTAGCCATTTCAAGCCTAATTTCACTACGGACATCCAAATAAAATTCCAATCACGCTCCTAAGTCCAAAATCAACATACGGAGCTGTTGGAATCATCAAAATTCTATTCCGGGGTTGTTTGCACATAATTAGACATCCGGTCACTATTTGAACTTAAACTTTTAAATGTTTCATCAGAATTTCATATCTCGGGCTAGGGACCTCGGAATTTAATTCCGGTCATACGCCCGTGTCCCAAATTATGATACGGACCTACCGGAACTGTCAAAACACTGATCCGAGTTTGTTTGCTCAAAATGTTGACCAAAGTCAACACAATTGAGTTTTAAAGCTCTAATTCACATTTAATCCATTTTTCACATAAAAACTTTTCAGAAATCTTTACGGATTGCGCACGCAAGTCGAGAAATAATAAATAGCACTTTTCGAGGTCTTAGAACATATAATTAATTATAAATTTAAAGATAACATTTTTGGGTCATCACAACGTAGGACTTTTTAATAATAGACGCAAAACACACGTGCATCGCACGTATACTGAAACTAGTCTATATTTATACTATATTAAAAGCACGAAGGCCCTTAACAAAATGTCGTTCGTCGTTTTTACCCTTTAAAAATAGAATTCATATTGGACAAAATAGTAATTTAATTATTTTTTCTACTATTTAGGATGTTAAAATCAACAAAATTTTTATTGTTAAAACTTTCCTTATTTAAATCCTACTTTTTTACTTTAAGTTTCCTAGAGGTTGAAGATATTTATGAATTGCCACGCTTATTCCTAATTATATAAAAACTGTTAAGAATCTTACTCTTTTACTTTAAGTTTCCTAGGTTTAATGATCTTTATAATTAATTAAGAATCATAGAAGGCATCTATGTCTAAGTTTTAGTCCTTTTTTTTTGTAAGAACTATTTTAATCATATGTAAACTAAATTAGATAAAAATAAAGTTAAATTGCAACCACGCATATTTGTGTAAAGATCCAAACTTTTATCGTCAATTGAGTTTCCCCCTAAACCTTAGGATTTTTTAAATCAACTAAATACTATGTATTAAATTCTTCCTTATTTGAATGACTTATAAAGTTTTAATAATAAATATCTTATATAATTCTTTTCATATTTGTTTTGTATAACATATCACTTTGTAAAAGACAAGTGATATCAAAACTGAAAAACTAAAGAGAATCAATAGCAAAGTAACGATGTGGTTATTAATTAAAGTTGCTTTGTCTATCAAAATAAGGTGGCATTTGTTTTAACGGTAGGAGAAAATAAGTATCTGTGACTTTTTTTTTTAAGTTCAACATAAACTGATAATTCTTTTTTTTTAAATATCAACCACGAATAATAATTTTTCAATATTCGGAAAACAACTTAAGACATGTTTATCAATTTTTACAAAGACTAACTTTTTTCTTTTGGAAGATTTTACGAGAAAAAAGTTCAACACATTTGTCAAAATAAAAGACATTTAAGTTTCTTTATACGACAATTAATGTATTTATGTTTTAATCACACAAATTCAACCTATCCAAATATAATTATTCTAGAGGTAATTTTCCATATTACTTTTTCAATCTTTGTCAAGCATGAATACCATAACGTAACCAGAATTAATAAATAGTTGCAAAAGCACAATAATGAATTGACACTTTTTTATTGTTATTATATAACTCAATTAACACATTGTTTAATAATATTTGTATAATTTTATAAAATTATATACTCATTAATATGGGTACGCGTAGAACGCGTACTTTAATACCCGTTATATTAAAAGCACGAAGGTCCTTAGTGAAATGTTGTTCACCATTTTTAGTCTCAAAAATAGAATTCACACCGGACAAAGTAGTTATTTAATAATTTTTCCTAATATTTAGCACATTAAAAATAAGTAAAAATATGATTATTAAATTTTTCCTTATTTAAACTAGATAGAAAGTCTAAAATTTAACGCTTTAAAATCTATTAAGATTTTACCTTATAAAAATTAAGATGTTTATTCAAAAGAAATTTTGTCAGTCGTATATTTTTATTTTCCCAACAACACAAGTACTTTTAGACGGAAACTATAGCATATTTATCTTTAATTTGGATTTTAGTTACATGTAGTGATTTCATTATTGTTTCAAGAGTCAATTTTTTGAAAAGAAGTCTATAAAGATGCATTTTAAGAAAAGGCAGTAATCGTCATAACGCGAAAAAATGCATGAAGTTATTCTTAAAATTGTCTCCCATGATGCGAACCTTCTTTCAAAATGCCACAAACACAAGGCTAAAACCATACATTCATCGTTGTCATGAACTTATATTTTTTATTTATTTTTTATTTTATAACTTAAGCATATTATTATATATGTAACTTTTTAAAATTTTATATTTATTAGTGCGGGGTACACGCACAAGGTGCATACCCTAAAACTAGTTATATTAAAAGTACGAAGGCCCTATCAAAATGTTGATCGCCTTTTTTTTACCCTTTGTAAATGAATTCTACATTGGATATAATTGTAATTGTATTAGTTATTATTTTTCTTTTGGGCAAAATTAAATTGCGTGTGCTTTCCTTTAGGTTTATGATTATTTAGATTTTACTTTGTTTAGGATTCTTTCCTTACGCCGTCTCTGTTTTATGTTTTTTGTTTCCTTTAGGTTAGGATTCTAAATTAGAATAGGATTTTCTTTGTTTAGGATTCTTTACTTATATTATGTCTTGTATTTTTATTGTTACTTACGAGTGTCTTTTCTTTGTTTAGGTTTAGGATTCAATTTAAGTTTTAGGTTATTAATAGTAGGTTTTGTGTCTTCTCTTTAGATTTTCAGAATTTTAGGACCAAAACAATTTAAAATAACGAGGAGATGATCATTTCTATAAAAGAAGCCACAATTTTTACAGTCTTTATCATAAACACTTTAGAGTATCGACATCTACATAGGTAAATTTGCTTTTGATTTAAGGTAAATTTTCTAACCTATAATTCTTAAAGTTATGCAATAATAGACGTTCGCGCATTCTTGGTAAACAACTACAAATTGAAAAGTTATTAATTGTAATTTTTATTTATAATGTCTCATATTAGTTTAAAATTAACTTATTTACAATTATTGTACATGTTGTTTGGATCATTGAATCCGTAACATAAAATTAGTTACACATTCTAACTCATATCAATTGAAGATTTTATCAATTCAAGATTATTTTTGTTCTATGTTTTATAACTAAAACTATTAATTATTATGCCAGCTTTTGTTCTATGTTCTATATTTAAAATTACTAATTGTTATGCCAACTCAAGCTGGTCGTATTTGGTATGAAAAATTAATTTGATTACCTCTTTTAATTGACTATATTATAGTATATTACAATCTTAAATTTGTGTTCTTTAAGAGTAGCCTTTGGAAATTGGCATCCCAACATCTATTGGAAATTATGACAGTTTTATTGGTTCAGGTAAATAATTCTTCTTATCTCATAAATTTTATTCTATAGGATCTCTTTGGTGCAGTGCCTAATTTTAGTATGTGATGACCCAAAATGTCATCTTTAAAGTTAATAATTATTTCTGTATTCTAAAACCTCGAAAAGTACTATTTATTATTATTCGACTTACGTGCGCAGTCCGTAAAATTTTCCAGAAAGTTTTTATGTGAAAAATGGAGTAAAATGTGAACTAGAGCTTTAAAACTCAACTGAGTTGACTTTGATCAATATTTAGAGCAAACGGACTCGGATCAGTGTTTTGACAATTTCGACAGGTCCATATCGTGATTTGAGACTTGAGCGTATACTCGGAATCAAATTCCGAGGTCCCCAGCCCGAGATATGAAATTTTGATGAAAAATTAAAAGTTTAAGTTCAAATAGTGACCGGATGTTGAATTACGTGCAAACGACTCCCAAAATAGAATTTTGATGATTCCAACAGCCCCGTATGGTGATTTTGGACTTCGGGGCGTGATTAGAATTTTATTTGGAAGTCCGTAGTGAAATTAGGCTTGAAATGGCTAAACATGAATTTAAGTTTGAAAGTTTGACCGGGGAGTTTACTTCATGATATCGGAGTCGGAATCCAGTTTCGAAAATTTTCATAGCTCCGATATATTATTTATGACTTGTGTGCAAAATTTGAGGTCAGTCGGACTTGATTTGATAGATTTCGACATCGAATGTAGAAGTTGGAAATTCTAAGTTTCATTAAGCTTGAATTGGAACATGATTCGTGATTTTAGCGTCGTTTTATGTGATTTGAGGTTTCAAATAAGTTCGTATGAGGTTTTAGGACTTGTTGGTATATTTGGTTGAGGTCCCGAGGGCCTCGGGTGAGTTTCGGATGGGTAACGGATCAAAAATTGGACTTAAAAAGTTGCTGCAATTTTCTTCTGCTGTAAACCTGTAACTGCGGAAATCGAGCCCAGGATCGACGGCCAGAGACGAGGCTCAAGATCGAAGGCCCAGCTCAAGGGCCATGATCGAAGGCAGGATTGAAGGCCCAGCTCGAGGGCCATGATCGAAGGCTGGATCGAAGCTTATTCGAATGCCCAGCTCGAGGGCCATGATCGAAGGCAAGGCTCAAGGGTTAGGGATCGAGGCCCAGGAACGAGGGCTATGACCGAGGCCAGGATCGAGGGCCATAAAGATCGAAGCCATGATCGATACTCAGGATCGATGGCTGCCTCGACAGTTTATAAAACTGGGAATTTCGTCCCCAGTTGCCATTTTTGACGAATTTGAGCTTGAGTAGAAGCCATTTTTAGCAGCTTTTCAAGGAAACATATTTGGGTAAGTGATTCTAACTCGGATTTGGTCAATATACACGAATATATCATTATTTTTACCATTTAATTAGTATATTGAGATGGAAATTTGGGAAATTTTTTAGAAATCTCATAAAAATGAATTTTTGAGATTTCGGTATCGATTCGGAGTCGGATTTGAGTAACACTGGTATGGTTGAACTCGTAATTGAATGCGTTATCGGATTTTGTAAGTTTCGCCGGATTCCGAGAGGTGGGTCCCACGAGCAATTTTTAGCTTATTTCGGATTTTATTGAAAAATATAATATTTTCTTATGAAATTGATTCCTATAATTTTTGTTGACTGTATCGAATTAATTATTACCAGATACGAGTTGATCGGAGTCGGAAAATCGAGAAAAAGGCATACTACTTGGTAAAATTGGAGCAAGTCGAGGTAAGTGACTTGTCTAATTTTGTGTGGGGGAAATTTCCCATATGATTGATAATTGTAATATGTGAAAAGTCGTGTACACGAGCTGATGAGTGTGTACACGAGATAAATTTGAAAGATTATATTTTTAAATTGTGTAGATCACCGTTGCACATTAATTAAATTATTTTATTTTGTTATATTCTTCATTATTGATTTAATTTTTATATTTTAAATTGCTTGACTTTTTCCTGCTAATTGTTTTATCTGTTTAGTTGGAACTTGGTTTCTTTTATTCTGTGCTTTATTTGAAGTTGATTTTCTTTAAATTAAATATTATTAATATGAAGTATTTGACATTTTTAAATTTGGTATTAAAGCAATGTATTAAAGATTTTAAAATATTATTTTGCTGAATTATTTATTCCTGAATATTTTTGTAAGATTTTCGTACTCATTGTGATGGAGCCGTGAGCTCTTTGTTGTGGAAAAATATTATTGATGATTTATTTTAGCATGATCCGTGAGCTCTTTATAGTGAAAAAATATTATTGATGATTTATTTTGGCATGAGTCGTGAGCTCTTTATTGTGGAAGAACATTGTTGTTGAATTATTTTGGCAAGTTAAATTTTCTTAGCACTTGAGGTGCAAATTATGATATATTGTGATAATGATACGCATGCGGTGGTACAAGGTCTGTGTATTGAAACGGATGCGGTGAGATAAGGGTGGCTTGATACGCGTGGCTAGTAGGGGGAACTACTAGAAGTCATGCGGTGTGATAAGGATGGCTAAAACGCGGGATGCTATTACGAAAAAAATATTTTCTTTAAAATAAATTGTGAAGGCTCCCGCGGTGAGATAAGGAAATGAGATATTGTGAATTTATTTATGATTTGGGACTACGAAGCGGTACCTCGTGAGTGCCCTTGTTGATAATGATTTATGGCCACAGTTGCCTTTGATTATTTGTTGTGATTTTTTTAAAGTTGCAAGGAAATTCTGTTTTGATTTCACGAGATATTAATTACCATTATTTTGTGTAATGAAATGGTGACATGCTACTTGATTCATTTCCATTGTCATTTTATTTTATTATATTGTTAAACATTTTACTATACCATTATTGTTTTCCACTCTGGCCTGACCTGACCTCGTCACTACTCTACTGAGGTTAGGCTTGGCACTTACTGGGTGTCGCTGTGGTGTACTCATACTAAGCTTCTGCACATCTTTTTGTGTAGATCAAGGTACTTCTTACCAACCCAGATATCAGTAAACTAGCTATACGAGGAGACTTCGAGGTATATCTGTCAGCGTCTGCAAACTCCGGAGTCCCCTTCTATTCTTGTTATGTTGCTTCCTTATTTTCTTTAGACTATGTTATATAGAGACATAGAGGATAAATTCTTAGAAGCTTGTGACTTATTTCTACCGTGTTTTAGGAGTTGAAATTGTTTGAATTTTAGTTTATTTATTTCAGATATTTACTATTATTCGGTATTGATAGGCTTACCTAGTCTTAGAGACTAGATGCCATCACGACATCCTATGGAGGGAATTTGGGGTTGTGACAAGTTGGTATCAGAGCTCTAGGTTCATAGGTGTTATGAGTCACAAGCAGGTTTAGTAGAGTCTTGCGGATCGGTACGAAGACGTCTGTACTTATCTTCGGGAGGCTATGGAACTGTTAGGAAAATATTCACTTATTTGATTCCTTATCATGCTCATTTGTTGATTTCAAAGTTCTAAACCATTGTCTTTTAATTCTCTCACAGATGGTGAGGACACATATAACTGGATCCGATGATCAGACACCTGCACTCCCTGTTAGAGCCGCAAGAGGCCGGGGTCGGGACAGAGGGCGAGGAAGACCACGTGGTGCAGCGAGAGCACCTGCACGAGCTACTACACCAGAGCCACTAGTAGCTCCAGTCTGAGAGCAGGCACCTGAGACGTCTGTTACCACTCCTACACTTCAAGAGACTCCTGCCCAGTTTTTGAGCGTGTTTGACACTCTAGCTCAGGCAGGGTTAATTCCACTTGCTCCTGCCACATCTCAGGCCGGAGGAGAAGAACAGACACCCCCCGCTCGTACCCCAGAGCCACGGGCCCAAGTTGACCATGCCCCAGAGGTTATACCAGCGCAGCCAGTTGTCCCAGTTCGGCCTGAGATTAGGACAACAGTCTCGGGGGGGGGAGCATCTCAGGGTCGAAAGGTACAAGAAGTACCACCCTCCCACTTTCAGCGGTTTAGCTTCAAAGGATGCTCAAGGTTTTCTGGAGGAATCTCACTGTATCCTTCGTACTATGGGTATTGTGGATTCCAGTGGGGTTTCTTTCACGGCATTCCAGTTTAGAGAAGCAGCCTACCAGTGGTGGCGGGCATATGAGTTGGATAGTTCCGCTGAGGCATCTTCACTCACTTGAACTCAATTTTCAGATATGTTCTTAAGGGAGTATGTTCCTCAGAGTCTTAGAGATGCATGGCGCGCAGAGTTTGAGTAGTTGCGTCAGGGTTCTATGACCGTGTCAGAGTATACAGTCCGATTCAGTGATTTGGCGAGGCATGCACCAGTCTTAGTTGCTACTGTTCGAGAGCGGGTACGCAGATTTATTGAGGGTCTCCATCCTAATATCAGATACAGTATGGCCCGAGAGCTAGAGATGGACATCACATACAAACAGGTGGTGTCAATTGCTAGGAGATTGAAAGGTATGCAGATCCAGGAGAGGGAAGAGAGGGAAGCTAAGAGACCCCGAGATTCTAGTACATATAATAATTCTCGTGACCCAGTTGCAGCCCGTCATGGTAGAGGTTATGTAAGTCGTCCTATCCATTCAGCACTTCCAGCTTCCAGTGGTATTCCGGCTACTCCCAGACCTCAGGTTCCATATTATGCACCGCCAGTGTCTTTTGTACTTTCTGTACAGGGTGCTTTCATCGGGCAGTCTAGTCGATCGGGTCCGAGCCAGTCCCAGCAACCACGTCCTCCGAGGGCTTATTTTGAGTGTGGTGACACTCATCATATTATGAGAGATTGCCCCAGATTTATGAGGGGTGCACCTCCACAGATTTCTCAGGCCCCACTTATTCCACAGGGGCCTCAGGATTTTCAGGCCATGATTACTGCACCAGTTTCCACTCCAACTGCACAGCCAGCCAGAGGTGGAGGTCGGGCAGGTAGAGGTTTCCCTAGAGGGGGAGGCCAGGCCAGATATTATGCCCTTCCAGCTAGGACAAATGTCATTGCATATGATTCTGTTATTATAGGTATTATTCCGGTCTGTCATAGAGATGCATCGGTCTTATTTGATCTAGGCTCCACTTATTCTTATGTGTCATCTTATTTTGCCCTGTATTTGGGCGTATCACGTGATTCCTTGAGTTCTTCTGTTTATGTATCTGCACCCGTGGGTGAATCTATTATTGTATATCGTATGTATTGGCTGTGTTTAATTGTTATCAATGGTTTTGAGACCATATCTGATTTATTATAGCTCAGTATGGTGGATTTCGATATTATTTTGGGCATGGACTGGTTGTCGCCCTATCACGCAATTCTTGATTGTTACGCCAAGACGGTGACGTTGGCTATGCCAAGTCTACCGCGGCTAGAGTGGAGAGGCACCTCGGATCATATTCCTTGCAGGGTTATTTCATTTCTTAAAGCTCAATGAATGGTTGGGAAGGGGTGTGATGCGTATCTAGCCTATGTGAGAGATGTTTGTATTGATACTCCTATTGTGGAGTCAGTTCCTATAGTAAGGGATTTTCTTGATGTATTTCCAGCAGATCTTCCTGGTATGCCTTTCTAGGCTCCTGGTGCTGGCTGTAGCCGTGGGAGGTGGGGGCTCTACCAAAAAGCATGCAACGACACAATCAACAGGTGATGCTACCCGACATGGATATTGACTTTGGCATTGATTTATTACCGGGAACTCAACCCATTTCTATTCCACCATATCGTATGGCCTAGCAGAGTTGAAAGAATTAAAAGAACAATTACAGGAATTACTTGATAAAGGCTTCATTCGGCCCTGTGTATCGCCTTGGAGTGCTCCTATCTTATTTGTGAAGAAGAAGGATGGTTCTATACGGATATGTATTGATTACCGCCACCTGAAAAAAGCTACAGTGAAGCACATGTATCCATTACCACATATTGATGACCTATTTGATCAGCTTCAGTGTGATGACCCAAAATATCATCTTTAAATTTAATAATTAATACTGTATTCTAAGACCTCAAAAAACACTATTTATCATTCTTCGACTTGCGTGCGCAGTCCATAAAATTTTTCGGAAAGTTTTCAGGTGAAAAAAGGATTAAAATGTGAATTAGAGATTTAAAACTCAATTGACTTGACTTTGGTCAACATTTTAAGCAAACGGACTTGGATCAGTGTTTTACCAACTCCGGTAGGTCCGTATCGTGATTTGAGACTTGGGCGTATGCCCGCAATCAAATTTTGAGTTCCTTAGTCCGAGATACGGAATTTTGATGAAAAGAATTAAAAGTTTAAGTTCAAATAGTGACCGGATGTCGAATTATGTGCAAACGACCCCGGAATAGAGTTTTGATGATTCCAACATCTTCGTATGGTGATTTTGGACTTAGGAGTGTGGTCGGAATTTTATTTGGAAGTCCGTAGTGAAATTAGGCTTGAAATGGCTAAAATAGGAATTAAAAGTTTGGAAATTTGACCGGGGAGTTGACTTTTTGATATCAGGGTCGGAATCTAGTTCTGAAAATTTTTACAGCTCCGTTATGTCATTTATGACTTGGGTGCAAAATTTGAGGTCAATCGGACTTGATTTGATAGGTTTCGTCATTGAATGTAGAAGTTGGAAATTCTAAGTTTTATTAAGCTTGTATTGGAGCATGATTCGTGATTTTAGCGTTGTTTGATGTGATTTGAGGTTTCAAATAAGTTTGCATGATGTTTTAGGACTTGTTAGTGTATTGGGTTGAGGTCCCGAGGGCCTCGGATGAATTTCGGATGGTTAACGGATCAAAAGTGAGACTTAGCTGCTGCAATTGTTCTGCTGGAAATGCTGTCAAAATTAGACTCCCTGCCAAAATCGAGCTCCCTGACAAAATCGAGCTCCGTGACAAAATCGAGCTCCCTGACAAATCGAGCTCCCTGACAAAATCGGCCTCCCTGACAAAATCGAGCTCCCTGACGAAATCGAGCTACAAGTCAAAATCGGACTCCCTGACAAAATCGAGCTCCGTGACAAATTGAGCTCCCTCACAAAATCGATCTCCCTCACAAAATCGAGTTCCCTGACAAATCGAGATCCCTTACAAAATCGAGCTCCCTGACAAATCTGTAAGTTATAAAAATAAGAGACTTCGTCCCATTTGCCTTTTTGACGAATTGGAGCTTGAGGAGAGGTGATTTTGATATATTTTCAAGGAAAAATATTTGGGTAAGTGATTTAATTCGCATTTGGTCAATATATACGAACATATCATTGTTTTCACCATTTCTTTAGTGTTTTGAGATTGAAATTTGAGAAATTTTAGAAATCTCATAGAAACGAATTTTTGAGATTTCGGTGTCGATCCGGAGTCGGAATTGAGTGAAACTCGTATGGTTGGACTTGTAATTGAATGGGTTGTCGGATTTTGTAAGTTTTGCCAGATTCTGAGATGTGGGCTCCACGGACAATATTTGAGCTAATTTCGGATTTCATTGAAAAATATAATATTTTCTTATGAAATTGATTTCTATAATTTTTGTTGCATGTATCGAATCAATTATGACTAGATACGAGTCGACCGGAGTCGAAAAATCGAGAAAAAAGTATAATACTTGGTTAAATTAGAGCAAGTCGAGGTAAGTGACTTATCTAACCTTGTGTGGGGGAAGTTTCCCCTAGAATTGATATTGATGTGATTATTGAAATGTGTTGAAAATCGTGTACACGAGGTGACGAGTGTGTACACGGGCTAAATATGAAAGATAATATTTTTATATTGTGTAGATCACTGTTGCGCATTTATTAAATTATTTTATCTTGTTATATTCTTCATCTTTGGTCTGAGATATATATTTTAGATTGTTTGACCTTTTCCTGCTAATTGTTATACCTGTTTAGTTGAAACTTAATTTTTTTTACTCTGTGCATTATTTGAAGGGTGATTTTCTTTAAATTAAACATTATTAATATGAAGTATTTGACATTTTTAAATTTGATATTGAATGCAACGTATTAAAGATTTTTAAATATTATTTTCCTGAATTACTTATTCTTGAATATTTTTGTAAGATTTTTGTACTCATTGTGATGGAGCCGTGAGCTCTTTATTGTAGAAAAATATTATTGATGATTTATTTTGGCATGAGCCATGAGCTCTTTATTGTGGAAAAATATTGTTGTTGAATTATTTTGGCAAGATAAATTATTTGAGCACTTGAGGTGCAAATTGTGATATATTATGATATTGATACGCATGCGGTGGTACAAGGTCTGGGTATTGAAAAGCATGCGGTGAGATAAGGGTGGCTTGATACGCGCGGCTAGTAGGGGAAACTACTAGAAGTCATGCGATGTGATAAGGATGGCTAAAACGCGTGATGCTATTTCGGGAAAAATGCTTTCTTTAAAATAAATTGTGAAGGCTCTCGCTGTGAGATAAGAAAATGTGATATTGTAAATTTATTTATGATTTGGGACTACGAGGCGGTACCTCGGGCGTGCCCTTGTTGATATTGATTTATGGCCGCCTTTGCCTTGATTATTTGTTGTGCTTTTCTTAATGTTGAAAGAAAATTCTGTTTTGTTTTCATGAGATATCATTTGCCATTATTTTGCGTAATTAAATGGTGACATACTACTTGATTCATTTCCAATGTCATTTTATTTTACTATATTGTTAAACATTTTACCATGCCATTATTATATTCCGGTAGGGCCTCACCTGACCTCATCACTACTCTACCGAGGTTAGGCTTGGCACTTACTGGGTACCGCTGTGGTGTACTCATACTACGCTTCTGCACATCGTTTTGTGCAGATCTAGGTACATTTTACCCGCCTAGACGTCAGTGAGTTACCTGCGCACGGAGACTTCGAGGTATATCTGCCAGCGTCCATATACTCCGGAGTCCCCTTCTATCATTTTATGTTGCTTCCTTATATCTTATTTAGACCTTGATATATAGAGACACTGAGAATAATTTCTTAGAAGTTTGTGATTTATTTCTACTGGGTTTTGGGAGTTGAAATTATTTGAATTGTAGTTTATTTATTTCATATATTTATTATTATTTCGAATTATTAGGCTTACCTAGTTTTAGAGACTAAGTGCCATCACGACATCATACGGTCGGAATTTGGGGTCGTGACAAGTTGGTATCAGAGCTCTAGGTTCATAGGTGTTATGAGTCACAAGCAGCTTTAGTAGAGTCTTGCAGATCGGTACGGAGTCGTCTGTACTTATATTCGAGAGGCTATGGAACTGTTAGGAAATATTCACTTCTTTGATTCCTTATCGTGCGCCTTTGCTGATTTCAAAGTTCTAACACAATTGTCTTTCTATTCTCTCACAGATGGTGAGGACATGCACAACTGGATTCGATGATCAGACACCCGCGCCCCCTATTGGAGCCGCAAGAGGTCGGGGTCGGGGAAGAGGCCAAGCCAGAGGCCGAGGAAGACCGCGTGGTACAGCCAAAGCACCTTCACAAGCTGTTGCACTAGAGCCACCAGTAGCTCCAGTTGGAAATCAGGCACCTGAGACGCCTGTTACTACTCCTGCACTCCAGGAGACTCTTGCCCAGTTTTTTGAGCATGTTTGGCACTTTAGCTCAGGCAGGGTTAATTCCACTTGCTCCTTCCACGTCACAGGCCGGGGGAGGAGCAAAGACTCCCGCCGCCCGTACTCCAGAGCCACGTGCCCAAGTTGACCATGCCCCAGAGGTTATACCAGCGCAGCCAGTTGTGCCAGTTCGGCCTGAGATTAGGACAGCAGTTTCAGAGGGGGAGCAGCTCAGGCTCGAGAGGTACAAGAAGTACCACCCTCCCACTTTTAGCGATTTAGCTTCAGAGGATGCTCAAGGTTTTCTCGAGGAAAGTCACTGTATCCATCGTACTATGGGTATTGTGGATTTCAGTGGGGTTTCTTTCACGGCATTCCAGTTTAGAGGAGCAGCCTACCAGTGATGGCGGGCATATGAGTTGGATAGTCCCGCTGAGGCATCTTCACTCACTTGGACTCAATTTTCAGATATGTTCTTAAGGGAGTATGTTCCTCAGAGTCTTAGAGATGCATGGCGCACAGAATTTGAGTAGTTGCACCAGGGTTCTATGACCGTGTCAGAGTATGCGGTCCGAATCAGTGATTTGGCTAGGTATGCACCAGCCTTAATTGCTACTGTTCGAGAGCAGGTTCGCAGATTTATTGAGGGTCTCCACCCTAATACCAGATGCAGTATGGCCCGAGAGCTATAGATGGACATCATATACCAATAAGTGGTGTCAACTGCTAGGAGATTGGAATGTATGCGGATCCGGAAGAGGGAAGAAAGGGAAGTTAAGAGACCCCGAGATTCTGGCACATATAATAATTCTCATGCCCTAGTTGCAGACCGTCATGGTCGAGGTTATGTGAGTCGTCTTATTCATTTAGCACTTCCAGCTTCCAGTGGTATTCTGGCTACTCCCAGACCTCAGGTTCCATATTATGTACCGCCAGTGTCTTCTGTACCTCCTGTACGGGGTGCTCTCCGCGGGCAGTCTAGTCGATCAGGCCCGAGCCAGTCCCAGCAGCCACGTCCTCTGAGGTCTTGTTTTAAGTGTGGTGACACTCATCATATTATGAGAGATTGACCCAGATTTAGGAGGGGTGCACCTCCACAGATTTCTCAGGCCCCACTTATTCCACAGGGCCCTCAGACTTCTCAGGCCATGATTACTGCACCAGTTGCCACTCCACCTGCACAACCAGCCAGAGGTGGAGGTCGGGCAGGTAGAGGTCGCCCTAAAGGGGGAGGCCAAGCCAGATATTATGCCCTTCCTACTAGGACAAAGGCAATTGTATCTGATTCTGTTATCACAGGTATTATTCCGGTCTATCATAGAGATGCATCAGTCTTATTTGATCCAGGCTCCACTTATTCTTATGTGTCATCTTATTTTGCCCCGTATTTGGGCGTATCACGTGATTCCTTGAATTCTTCTGTTTATGTATCTACACCCGTGGGTGAATCTATTATTGTAGACCGTGTGTATAGGTCGTGTTTAATTGTTATCAATGGTTTTGAGACCAGGGCTGATTTATTATTGCTCAGTATGGTGGATTTGGATATTATTTTGGGCATGGACTGGTTGTCGCCCTATCATGCTATTCTGGATTGTTACGCCAAGACACTGACGTTGGCTGTGCCAGGTCTACCGTGACTAGAATGGAGAGGTACCTCGGATCATGTTCATAGTAGGGTTGTTTCATTTCTTAAAGCTCAACGAATGGTTGAGAAGGGGTGTGATGCGTATCTGGCCTATGTGAGAGATGTTAGTATTGATACTCCTACTATGGAGTCAGTTCCTGTAGTGATGGATTTTCCTGATGTATTTCCAGCAGATCTTCCGGGTATGCCACCCGACAGGGATATTGACATTGGAATTGATTTATTACCGGGAACTCAGTCCATTTCTATTCCACCATATCATATGGCCCCAGCAGAGTTGAAAGAATTAAAAGAACAGTTACAAGATTTGCTTGATAAGGGTTTCATTCGGCCCAGTATATCACCTTGGGTTGCTCATGTCTTATTTGTAAAGAAGAAGGATGGTTCTATGCGGATGTGTATTGATTACCGGCAGCTGAACAAGGCTACAGTGAAGAACAGGTACCCATTGCCACACATTGATGATCTATTTGATCAGCTTCAGGGTGCCAGAGTATTCTCTAAGATTGACTTAAGTTTAGGCTATCATCAGTTGAAGATTCGGGAGCCAGATATCCCGAAGACTGCTTTCAGAACTCGGTATGGTCATTACGAGTTCCTTGTGATGTCATTTGGGCTAACCAACGCCCCAACAACATTTATGCACTTAATGAATATTGTATTTTAGTCATATCTTGATTTTTTCATCATTGTGTTTATTGACGATATTCTGGTGTATTCCCGGAGTCGGGAAGATCATGAACATCACATGAGGACTGTGCTTCAGACTTTGAGAGAAAAGAA
Organism: Nicotiana otophora; assembly: GCA_000715115.1. Taxonomy (NCBI): domain Eukaryota; kingdom Viridiplantae; phylum Streptophyta; class Magnoliopsida; order Solanales; family Solanaceae; genus Nicotiana; species Nicotiana otophora. The sequence goes on from AWOL01S0025608.1 coordinate 19,721, forward strand.
GTTATATGCAAAATTTTCTAAGTGTGAATTCTGGCTTGATTCAGTGGGATTTTTGGGTCATATAGTTTCAGAGGGGATCAAGGTAGATCCAAAGAAGATTGAAGCGGTGCAGAGTTGGTCCAGACCGTCCTCAGTTACGGAAATCCGGAGTTTCCTTGGTTTGGCAGGGTATTATCTCCGATTTGTAAAGGGTTTCTCTTTTATTGCTACATCTATGACCAAATTGACCCAGAAGGTTGCTCCGTTCAGGTGGACCGAGGAATGTGAGGAGAGCTTTCAAAAGCTCAAGACAGCTTTGACTACAGCCCCAATATTGGTATTACCTACAGGTATAGGATCTTATACTGTGTATTGTAACACGTCGCGTATTGGTCTCGGCACAGTATTGATGCAAGATGGTAGGGTGATTGCCTACGTGTCTAGACAGTTAAAGGTGCATGAAAAGAATTATCTTGTACATGACCTGGAGTTAGCAGCTATTGTTCATGCCTTAACAATTTGGTGGCATTATTTGTACGGTGTCTATTGTGAGATCTACACCGATCACCGGAGTCTATAACATCTGTTTAAATAGAAGGATCTTAATTTGCAGCAGCGGAGATGGTTGAAGTTGCTTAAGGATTACAATATCACCATTCTCTATCATCCTAGGAAGGCCAATGTAGTGGCCGATGCTTTAAGTCGTAAGGCGGAGAGTTTGGACAGCTTAGCATATTTACCGGTAGCAGAGAGGCCTTTAGCCTTGGATGTTCAGGCCTTAGCCAACCAGTTCGTTAGATTGGATGTTTCGGAGCCTAGTCGAGTTTTTGCTTGCTTGGTTTCTCAGTCTCCTCTATATGATCGTTTCAGAGGGCGTCAGTATGACGACCCCCATTTGCTTGTCCTCAAGGACANCAGTACGGTGATGCTAAGGAAGTCACTATTGGAGATGACGTTGTACTACGGATGCAGGGCAGGCTATGTGTACCCAATGTAGATGCCTTGCGTGATTTGATTCTCCAGAAGGTCACCGTTTGCGGTACTTCATTCATCTGGGTGTTGCAAAGATGTATCAGGACTTGAGACAACACTATTGGTGGAGGCGGATGAAGAAGGACATAGTGGAGTATGTATCTCGGTGTCTAAATTGTCAACAGGTGAAATATGAGCATCAACGACCAGGTGGATTACTTTAGAAGTTAGAGATTCCGGAATGAAAATGGGAGCGGATCACTATAGATTTCGTTGTTGGGCTCCCACAGACTCAGCGGAAGTTTGATACAGTTTGGGTAATTATGGATAGGCTGACCAAATCAGCTCATTTCATTCCTGTGATTACTACTTACTCTTCACAGCAGCTGGCTCAGGTATATATTCGCGAGATTGTCAGACTTCATGGTGTACTAGTATCTATCATCTATGACCGGGGTACACAGTTTACCTCACGATTTTGGAGGGCAGTACAGCGTGAGTTGGGTACTCGGGTAGAGTTGAGTACGACATTTCACCCTCAGACGGACGGACAGTCCGAACGCACTATTCAGATACTGGATGATATGCTTCGTGCGTGTGTGATAGATTTTGGGGGTGCTTGGGATCAGTTCTTACCACTTGCGGAGTTTGCTTACAACAACAGTTACCAGTCAAGCATTCAGATGGCTCCGTATGAGGCCTTGTACGGTAGGCGGTGCCGGTCTCCAGTGGGTTGGTTTGAACCGAGCGAGGCTAGACTTTTGGGTACATACTTGGTTCAGGATGCCTTGGAAAAGGTTAAGTTGATTCAGGATTGACTTCGTACAGCCCAATCTAGATAGAAGAGTTATGCGGATCGGAAGGTTCGTGATGTTGCATTCATGGTTAGTGAGCGGATATTGCTCCAGGTTTTGCCTATGAAGGGTGTGATGAGGTTCGAGAAGAAGGGCAAGTTGAGCCCTAGGTATATTGGGCTTTTTGAGATTCTTGAGATAGTTGGAGAGGTGGCTTACAAACTTGCACTACCACCTAGTCTCTCTGCGGTTCATTTGGTATTCCATGTTTCCATGCTTCGAAAATATCACGGCGATCCGTCTCATGTGTTAGACTTCAGTTCGATTCAGTTGGACAATGATCTATCTTATGTTGAGGAACCAATGGCTATTTTGGATAGGCAGGTTCGAAAGCTGAGGTCAAAGAACATTGCTTGCGTGAAGGTTTAGTGGAGGGGTCATCCGGTCGAGGAGGCGACTTGGGAGACCGAGCTTGATATATGCAGCTATTATTCACACTTATTCACCAGCTCAGGTACTTTTTCTAACTCCGTTCGAGGACGAACGTTTGTTTTAGAGGTGGAGAATGTGATGACCCAAAATGTCATCTTTAAATTTAATGATTAATTATGTGAT
>AWOL01S0025608.1:64982-76835 GCA_000715115.1 Nicotiana otophora
CTGAGGAAATTTTACACCTAGTTATGTATGGATTAAGTTGTTGGGGTTACTTTACATCTATAGTTGGAGAACAGACATTAGGAGAAAATGAACTATACTTAAAATGCTCATTGGAGGGTTGGCATTTATTGCTTTTAGTAAACTAAGATTGATTGGTGAACAACCGATTTGATGAAGCAAGAGAACAAATGGCTGAGATTGGGGTGAGTTGGGTCAGTTGGTCCAAGTGGAGGCATTAAATTCTTAGTGTACTACATGAGCTGTTTAATAGGGAAGGAACTGTAGAAGGATGCCCTTTGACTTGTTGTTCTTGATGACGATGATATGGTAAAACTTTTTGTTCTTGATGACGATGATATGGTAAAACTTTTTGTAAGTTTGTTCTTCTTGTCAATTGATAAAGAAAGTTCGATGTTTCTGTCAAAAGTATTTTCTGGTGATGGTTGAATTGTTGTTGGAAGCTCTTTGGTTCAGTTGAAGAGTACCGTGTGTGCATAGTTCTCTGACACGTCCTTATGATTTAGTGTGTTTTGCATCACATGAGGATGCAGATTGAGGTGCCGGTGCAAAAACAGGATATATATATCCTTTATTCACCTTTCATTGAGCCGAGGGTCTATCGGAAACAACCTCTCTACCGTCACAAGGTAGAGATAAGGTCTGTGTACACACTACCATCCCCAGATTCCACTTGTGGCATTATACTGGGTTTTTTGTTGTTATTGTTGTTGTTGTTGTTGTTGTTGTTGTTGTTGTATATCTTTTTGTTTCTTAGCAACTCTTTTTGTGTTTGTTGGTTGGCCTGATTATTTTTAAGCTAAAGTATATGTGTTTGCAAACAGTTCAGTCCTCAAATACAAATTATTTTGGTTCAGTCAAGCACATTTTTTGGTTTCCATTGTACATTTAATTGTTTAATTTCCTACTTGCTATGAAATCAATTTCTTTTTTACTAAATATTTCCAGGGTGCACCAGAGACAATTCAGGAAAGACTCATTGATGTCCCACCATCCTACGTGCCAACCTACAAGAAATACACCCGTCAAGGATCACGTGTATTGGCTCTGGCTTTCAAGTCTCTGCCAGACATGACAGTAAGAACCCCTCCATGGGCAAATATTTTCTCTAAGATGTCTCCTAGTGCTGTGCAAGCCATATTTGTTTCCTACTGTCATTCAATGAGGATGGCTCTATTTGTTTAGGAACTGAGTTGAGGGAGCAGGAATGACTCTATTTGTTTAGTAACACATATATATGGCAGAGGGAGCGGGGATGATTTTATTTGTTTAGTAGCACATATATGGCAAAAAGTTCATTCATGGGTATGAAGCACGGGTACTAGATTTTATACTATGATTTGGTCCCAAGTATGATATTCAATATATGGCAGGGATATGCTTGGGATACGGTACCTGTACAGTATCTAAAAGTGCATCATTAACTAGAGGAATAGTTAATTTCCCTGTTTCATGTACTTTACACTATCTAGTCTAGCATAATACAATACGCAAAAGAGCAAAATCATAAAAAATCTTTTTGAACTTTGTAGGTAGTTGTCAATACATTATTGACCCAAAAATGTCAGGAAACATCACAAGAATTGTCTAAAAGTGCATCATTTTTTTTATTTTTCTGTATATGAGCATCCTTATTTTGGGATACAAGTTTCTGGAAATTGGATGTGTTAGAGGTCTCGAATTGGATATGTTTGGGGGTTAAATTCAATTTTTGGAAAGGAGATGTGCTTATTTTTATTTAATAAAATTTACTTACATTTGATTAAGTTGGGACTCGTTGCTGTGATCCTATTATCTAATGCTTTTAGATAATATCTTCTATTGTTCAATTATGAGGTCGGGTGTGACATCACTTCGTATTTATAAGTTTTGAAGTTTGTAGAATTATCGAATGTGTTATATGTCTTGTTTTTGTTCCCAAAGATAGCGGTTCTATTTAACATATAATGAACACAAACTTTCTTAGATATATTTATCGTGCCCAAGTTCAAAATTTTTCCCCCAGTTCTTAAAAATATTCTATTGCTGTATTCCACACACCAAATAGCTATCATTTTTTGTTTGTCTGAGATACCGTTAAGACTCAGGTTCTATGTGATTAAATATTCTTTCAGGGGCCACTTTAAAATGTACTGGATATGCTTAAAATGTACTGGATATGCTTACCTGTATTATTTCTAAACTGAAGCCTTGTGTTCCTGAAATGTATCTAATTATCTGAATGTGGGGTCAAAATGTTTTATTATACTTCCGTAAAGTTTCAAGGATTAGCAAAATCTGCTTATAAATTATAGTTACCAAGGGTCCCTGCAGCAATCTGGTTGTGTATTTGGAAAAAAAGGAACAGAAGATATTTGAGTTGTAAATCGGAATTAGTTGAAGATGCTGAATCCTTGTACAGTTCATAGAAAATCTGCTTAGATGGAATAGGTAGACATTCTTTTGCAACTGTTGGATGTAATCACAGCACTTTCTTAGTGCTATTTTATTCATCAATGATACTTTCTCAAAAAAATATTATACTTACCAAGGAAAAAAGATAACAACAAACTACATTTGAATAGTAATGTAGATACATCTCTGAGAATTGGATATTTCAATTATCTAACTGGATGATGCACCAAATCATAGTTACTGATGTTGCTCTGATCTTGTTGAACTGTGAATGTTCTTCACAGTCTCTCTCTCTCTCTCTCTCTCTCTCTCTCTCTCTCTCTCTCCCTCTTTCTCTCCTTTTTCGGAGCAAACGATTTTTTCCTGTCGGTTGTTTGCTTTTTACATGGTATCCAGTTTTCAATCCTTATTTTTTCTATTTCTTTTCCAATTTTTTTGAAGTTTTCTCGATTTTCAATTTGGTGAAGGTTAGTGAAGCCAGAAGCCTGGAGAGAGATATGGTGGAAACTGGGCTTACTTTTGCTGGTTTTGCGGTAAAGCTCAATTTTCCTTGTGTTATAATGGATCTGATGTTCACACCAGGAAAATTGTACTTAGCCTCTTGAACATGTTTGGTATTACTTCGTGATGATATGTAGGTGTTCAATTGCCCCATCAGAGGAGACTCGGCCACTGTCTTGACTGAATTAAAACAATCATCTCATGACTTGGTAGGTGTGGTTTGGTTTATTTTTTCATTTACTTGCTTTGTTTCTTGTGTTCTCAGCCACTTACTGTTTGTAGGCGTTAACCAATTGCGTAAAGCTTCATGAAACTTATCAGAAACTAAAATTGCAGAAATTATATTCATGGTCTTTGTTTTCCTAGTCAGGCAATTTGTCTTTGGCACATTATGTTTTGAAGTCTCTCAAGGTGCCACTTCTTAGAAGTTTAATTAGGCAGGGAATAAGTTACAAAGAGCTAGAGGGACATAATATTCTCATGACGTGACTCTTTGAATAGAAACACCTAATTTGGCTTGTTCAAGCCTGTACTTCCGAGAATGAGAGCCATCTTCCTTTTAATGAAACCTTCTCGTGGCAACTTTGACAATCTAAGTGCGATAATGTGCCAGAGGTCATATAACAGGTTTCTGAGCCATCAATTGAAGTGGTTTTAGAATATTTTGGAAATTAATTTCCTTCCAGGACAGCAAGGTAGAGAGAACACACAATATTAGCTCCCTGTCTTCCATGTAGGTATTTTAGATTAAATGATTAAATGTAGAGGCTCCTTTGGGCTTTGTTTATTCATCTTAAATTGTTTCTTATCCTATTCTAGCTGAATTCTTAACACCAACTCAGCCCCTATGTTTCATAAATTCAACTACATCCCTCGGCTACTCATCTTAAAAGAAACATCCTTAAGCTTTTTTTGATAATTAAAAACAAACATCCTTAAAAATATCAAACATAACAACTTTTGTCCAAAGCTAATGCCCCCTAGAAAACCCTATACCTCCCCATGTTTCATCATAAACTTACCAGAGTATATGCAGCACTAATCTCATTTTCTTCTCTTCTACTTTGGCTATAGAGATACATCCCCTCCCCCTCCCCCTCCCCCCCAAAAAAAAGAAAAAAAAAGGAAGGAAAAAACAACAGGAATATGTTTCCATAAGCAAGTATAGACTTCGTTGAAGTTGGGTAGAACTGAATGTCCTCAAGTGGCTTCATGACTCTTGTTCTCTTGCTGATAGCCATTTTTGAAAATGCAGAAATTGATGCGTCTTTCTTCCCTGCAAAATCTGGAAGGTTCTCCTTGTACCTATTTCTTCAGAGAGTGAAGGAACTACATTTCTTAAAAAATTCCTGAATCTAACTTTAAATGGTTTTTGAGATGGCAGCAATTCTAGCCTTTAATGAAACAAAGGGGTAAAAAATCAAATCGTTGCGGATTGTAAATATAACCAAAATACTATTTTCACACTTCGAAATCCAAACTTTCCAATAAGTGAGCGTCTAATGACAAGAGGAATAAATAGTGGGGAATGTCACAATTGAAGGAAGAGCTGCGGTTCTCCTTGGGATGGTAGTATTATGGGAGAACAATGCGTTTGGTGCCATGAAACAGTCCAAGGAGACATGCAGTAAGCTTCACGCTTTCTCTGGAAGATCTTCTCTCTGTTCTCCATCCCCAATATTCTGGTGCCAGTTGCTAGGAATTCACTTTTGATGTAACAGGAACAGGTGCTCGGTTTTTTGACAGATGTTGGGTTAGGATGAAAGTTGTTTAGTTTAGAAAGTTTAAGGACGTCTTTTTGTTAACATGAGTATTTAAGAGGCTCTTTATAGTCATAGCAAGAAGTTTAAGGACGTCCTTTTGTTAACATGAGTATTTAAGTGGCGCTTTATAGTCATAGCAAGATAAGGGGTTTGTTATGTTATTTGTCAATTCATACTAAAATAAGTAGGTTCAATGTTGTGATTTAATTATGATTTGTACTTGAATAAAGAATGAGGCAAAACTCAGATATTACTCTCTTTGGTCGATTTTATATAATGGCGTTTGAATGAACAGAGTTTAATGTTAATTTGATTTAAGTATTATATTAGTGATAGTGGAAGAAATTTTTAAATGGTTTAAAAATTAGTTTGATAGAGAAATCATCACATCAAATTATAAATTAGAATAACTCAATAAGGTGAATTCTTAAAAGTTGTTAAAGTTGTTTTAAAATGCAAAAAGTTTAATATCTTGAAATGTCCCAAAAAGGAAAGAGTGTCATATAATTAGGGAAAGTGGGAGTCTCATTGTGTATCAATGGGATATATAAACACAAAAACTATCAGCAAATGAAGAGCGTGTATCACAAGAACATCCCACGTTAAAAAAATATCAACCATGATGCAGATGTCTCAAGTAGCTCATATTGAATAGAGTTGTTCATAAAAAAGTCAAAGCTCTCGAATAAGGTTCGAAGTATTGCGAAAGACACATAACAGACATTAGACTATACAATTTGATGTTTATTTGGATATGTGGTCTTATCACTTTCAAGCTTCCAGTACTCATCTATAACCTTGGTTTGATAGGTCATGATTACTGGTGATCAAGCTTTGACAGCTTGCCACGTGGCTCAACAAGTACACATTATCTCAAAACCAGCACTGATTCTGGGACGTACAAAAAACAAGGAAGGATATGACTGGGTTTCTCCTGATGAGACAGAGATAGTCAGCTACAGGTAGAAAACAACTGTTTGATGCAGTATTGCACTCTGCTTTTATACAGTTTAACCTGTAATTTATAATTGTTGAAGATTTTGCCGGTTAGAGCCGTCCACAATTGCTTTATATTCTTTGTTGCCGTACTAACAAGATTGGAAATCTGCATTATTGATCTCAAACATTATTTTGCGTTTCCTTTTATTGAAGAATTAGCTAAAAAAAAAAAAGAAAAAAAATAACAAAATGGATTTGCCAGAGTAGTAAATATATTGAGTTATATTCTTCATGTAAATGGATTTAACTTTTCACTCTGAAATTGTAAAGATTTTTTACACAATCTTTGTAGTCTAACCATTTATAGCAGGTAAGTTACTATTTTGACCACATTACTAATTCATGTTTACCTTATAGGTGACCTGATTGTATTTTTTTACCCGTCTGTGCTTAGTACTAAATTCTAAATAGATTAAGATGAGTTACTGAGGTTTTCTGTGCCATAAACAAAACATTGCTCAATCATATTCTTTTTCAGCTTTTCATAATCTTGTCATATAAATTTGTAGTGAGAATGAAGTTGAAGCTTTATCAGAAGCTTACGATCTCTGTATTGGAGGCGAGTGCATTGAGATGTTGCAGCAGACATCTGCTGTCCCCAAAGTTGTTCCTTATGTGAAGGTTGGAAATATGTGATTGATCTCTCTCTAAAACACACACACTCTCTCTTTCTCTCTCTCGCATCCTGACAAAGGTATCACTTTACCCAGGTATTTGCAAGAGTTGCCCCTGAGCAAAAAGAACTTATATTAACTACCTTTAAGTCAGTGGGAAGGATGACGTTGATGTGTGGTGATGGGACTAATGATGTTGGAGCTCTAAAGCAGGTATTACATCGTTTTTACTTTAATAAATTTGTTTTTGTTTTCAAATGGGTTGACAAGAGTGAGTTACTCTAGTGGTGAGCACCCTCCACTTCCAACCAAGAGCTTGTGAGTTAGAGTCACCCCAAGAGCAAGGTGGGGAGTTCTTGGAGGGAGGGAGCCGAGGGTCTATCGGAAATAACCTCTCTACCCCAGGGTAGGGGTAAGGTCTGCGTACAAACTACCCTCCCCAGACCCTACTAGTGGGATTATATTGGGTTGTTGTTGTTGTTGTTGTTGTTTTCAAATGGGTGCAGTAACCTGTGGAAATTCTGTTAGACTCTTCAGAAAATGAAAAATTTAAACATATTGGAGGCTACTTTAGCACCTTGATCCATGGCAGGAAAAGAGCCCCATTTATCTTATGCTTAGGTACAAGCTGGTATGGTGTTGGTAATTATCCTTTAGGTGTGCATCCAAGTTTTTCAGCAAGTTTTGTGTATCTTGAAAGATCCAGATGGAGTACCTATACTTAATGTAACACTTGTTTGACATGAGCACATCTAGAAAAATGAAGTGTTCGTCTGCCCATGTTATAAAAGGTGTGATCTGCCATAGCCTAGCTACTTCGTGATACATAACTAAAAGATTGATCATGTGTAGTTTATAAGTGCATTTGCTGTTAATTCCTTTGTAATGATGGTATTTTGTGTGAGCAGGTACTGTCTATGGTCTGAGCTCTCCTCTCTGCCCCTCTTTTCCCCTCACTTTCTGTCCCTTGCATCTCATCTGAAGGGGTTTAACTAGAAATCTTCACTGTCCGACTTAAGCTATACTAGGAAGGAGATGCTGTTTACTGCACTTTTTTTAGGCATTGCTTCTTGCCTGCTTTGTGGTTTTGCTGTACTGCATTATGCTTCTTCCGTCAATCTTCACTGTCCCAACATAAGTTATACTAAGAAGGAGATGCAGTTTATTGCACTTTTTTTAAGCATTGCTGTTTGGCCTGCTTTATGGTTTTTCTTTATTGCAATATCCTTCTTCCTCCTTTTTTTTTGTGTGAATACTTTTTCCGATATTTTGAGACTCGTGGGATTTGCTTCTTTCAGGCACATGTGGGAGTAGCTCTTCTTAATGCAATACCTCCCCCTAAGAAGGAAAAATCATCTGATGGATCGTCTAAGAATGATACTACAAAACCTGCCAAGGCGAAGAAACTTAAACCTGCTACAGAAAATGGAGAAGGCACTTCAAAAAGTAGAGCTACCAGCAGCCAAGCCACTAATCGCCATCTTACACCTGCAGAGATGCAGAAGCAGAAGCTCAAGAAACTTATGGATGAGCTTAATGAGGGAGGAGGTGATGGTCAGGCACCAATTGTGAAACTTGGGGATGCCTCGATGGCATCGCCATTCACTGCAAAGCATGCTTCAGTGTGCCCTACCACTGACATCATCCGTCAAGGTCGTAGTACCCTAGTAACCACCCTGCAGATGTTTAAGATTCTTGGACTTAACTGCCTTGCTACTGCCTATGTCCTGAGTGTAATGTACTTAGATGGTGTCAAGTTAGGTGATGTTCAGGCTACAATCAGTGGGGTCTTCACAGCAGCCTTCTTTCTATTTATCTCACATGCTCGGCCCCTTCCAACCCTCTCAGCCGAACGACCTCATCCCAATATTTTCTGCGCCTATGTCTTGCTCTCCCTCCTGGGACAATTTGCTATCCATCTGCTTTTCTTAATTTCTTCTGTTAACGAGGCTAGCAAGTACATGCCTGATGAGTGCATTGAGCCAGACTCCAATTTTCATCCAAACCTTGTCAATACAGTTTCATACATGGTGGGGTTGATGCTACAGGTAGCAACCTTTGCTGTGAACTACATGGGCCACCCCTTCAACCAAAGCATACCCGAAAACAAGCCATTCTTATACGCCCTTTTGGCTGCTGTGGGCTTCTTCACAGCTATCACCTCTGATTTGTTTAGGGACTTAAATGACTGGTTGAAGTTAGTTCCTATGCCAAGAGGTTTGAGAGATAAGCTGCTGCTTTGGGCATTCCTGACATTTTTGGTCTGCTATGCCTGGGAGAAGTCATTGAGGTGGGCTTTGCCTGGTAAGATGCCTGCCTGGAAGCAAAGGCAACGTCGTCTTGCAGCAAATTTAGAAAAGAAGCGCAATTAGTTCTTAGTTGTATCAGTTTTGAACGGCAGAGATTTGGATCCGGCTGGTGTTCAGCAACTTCATTTTATTGGCAATACAGCTATCACGGCCTGCTGGATGGTATATTATTGTACTGAAAGATCATGACTAAAATTTTGCTGGATTTTGTCATCTCCATTCATGAAGACCCCAAGGATAGGGGGCATACCGCAGCAGCTCGCTTTTTCCCCGTCTTTTTATACAAAAACTAGACAGAACTGTTGCTTTATTTATGGCTACTTCCAACAGAAAGGAAAACAGCTGAACTTCGTTTTTCTTCGATTGTACTAGTGTATTGGAATAGATACAACACATTCTGTCTCAAAGACATTTTGTCAGGATCATAAAGAAATGTTACTATTTTTCTTTCTCAGGTCAATAATGCCGTCTCCTCTCATGTTGGCTCTCAAACGTTGAAACTGCTTACTAGATTAATGTTTAAAAATTGAGTCTCTAACAGAAGCGTTTAGGAACAGATGTTTGTTGTGTTTTCACTGAGGCTTTAGCTGCCGTCTTTTGCGTTGAAAAACGTTCGGTTAATTCAACATTTACAAGTTGTCTTAAGAAGACACCAAAAGAGATAAATTACTTTATTAGTGTATCACACTTCAACATAATTCTCAATTTAGAAAGAAATCAATCTTATAAAAAATGCTGGTTTTGCGTAAAATACATTAGAAAATCATTTTGTCCAAGTAGGGTTGTGCATAATATGGGAGATACCGAATTACCGTACTAGTAGTTATAGTAATTTTAGATATTCGATTCGTATGAGTGCCCTCACTTCCTTTCCGAAACCGAAAATTTTGGTATATGGTATTCAGTATAGTGGTATTTGGTTTAAGTTTTTAAAATATATTGGTATTAGGTATGGTATTTGATATTTTAAAAAATAATATCGAAATATCGATACCGTACCTATATATATTAAATTAGACATTACATATATTATTGATTAACATGTAAGTTACACAATACTTCTTTTTGGTATTCATATTGAGGTTGGTAGTAAAGCTTATTGTCACGGGCCGACTTTTTTACGCTCGTCAGCGGCACCGAATAGCCCGTGCGGCGCCTGCAGTTTCCCTCGCTGCAGGCCAGCCTTTTTCCTTTTCCAGGTTTTCCAAGCACGATCCTGTGCCTATGGTGAAGCTTGCCTAGAAGGCCTTCTTCAGTTGTGCCGCCCGTATGATGTCTAGGTGCTTCAAATATCCAATCGACACGGAGGTCTCAATCCATCACTTCGGCAGCCTGCGGGGCATAGCCATTCCACATATCGAGCCTCCAGCACCCGTTTGGTGGCCAACGCTAGCCCGAAGGTGTCGCACCGTCCTTAGAGTTCCCTAACTCGTATGGATACCTATGACACTCCTTTGAGTCGTCCAGGCAGGCCCTTGAGGTTCCCCCTCAAGGTCGCTCATTTGATACGGCTTGGTGGCAGCACGTATGAGGGAGGCAAGTTGAGCTTCAACACATATACCCTCCTTATATATGCTTAAAATTAAAAAGCCCAAGTTTCGTGAGTAGCCAGGTCTACGTCAGAGAATCAGAAGGATCTTTTCTCACCAGTTCCGAATGAAGTCACGACCCCAAAATGCGGGTTGTGACATCCTCCCACACTCATTCTGTTATCGTCCTCGATGACACATCAAGGCCTATGATATCCCGGAGTCTGCCCCCTCAGGTATGTGCATTGCGGCTCCCTTAATCCTATGGGTTGGACTTCCTCGAAGTCCTGCTCAAAAAGGAGTCGTGCCCCATGCACTTCTCCCCCAAGTATCTTCCAAGCGTGCCTCTGCACTTCACCTCCTTTCGGTGTTCACTTGGAAAGCGCCTCCGCACTTGCACCCTCTGGTGTCTAACTTTATGGTGACCCACACTAGTCAACCACACCATGACCCTCATGGCCTTTATATCCGTCTGGAGCTCTTCCCTCAAAGGTAAGCACATCAGCGTGCTCTTTGGCACGACTCTCGTAGCTCAATCGCTCTCGTAGCCTTTTCACGCCCTCTGCCATAACTCTCGTAGCTCAGTCTCTACCTTAGCCTTTTCCTTGCCCTCATTACCTTTGTAGACTTGTTCGCTTCCGGGCTCATATTTTTGCCCATAATGCCTTTGCATAGGCGGATCCTCCCACACTCAATGTGGAGGATACTTCTTAGCGCACTCGTCCCACTTGGCATTCAACCAGCTCTTGGGATGTACTCTTGGTGAGTACTACATTCTCAAAGTCATAGCATCGCCACATTCACGAACAAAACTCTTTGTTTTCCAATTGTCACTTCCTGAGCAAGTACCCAATATTCCCGATAGTACGTCTGTACTCGCCCTATAGTTAAGAACTCTCTTGGTTCTGCTAGCACGACTTCCCAGTCCGGTGTGCTTCGCACTTGGCCCCATCTCAGTGGTCCCCGATCATTCGGGGTACCCCTTTCCAGAATGACACCTTCTAACTTGGAAATCCGCCCAATCCTGAAGCTTCGTTATTTCCTTCGAATTTGTCTCCTCACCTTGTCAATGCCCTCAGGCAGTTCACAAGTCTATCCCGCAGGAAAGACACTCAACTGATGCGCTGCCCGCATCTTCGGCAAGATCTCTGCTGCTATCATGCCCAAAGTTTATAGTCCACGGCTCCCACTCTTTGCAATATGGTTGCTCGACCTAACAAACATGGCCTTTTCTTGAACACCCAACTCATCGGCATATCACCACATTCAATAGAAACTGAGTCACCCATTTCTTTCTTCGACCAGTAGTTTCGGGTTCTCGATCTCTGGTGGCATATGAACATCAATCTCTGCTTTGACGTGATCTCCGCACTGACATCCAAAATGCCCTCGCCATCTCAACTGCTTGCCTTGACATCATGTCATGGCATAGTATGGCCTTTATCAGCTCTGATATCACGTGTTACCGGCCGACTTTCTTACGCTCGTCAGCGGCACCGAATAGCCCGTGCGGCTCCTGTAGTTCCCCTCGCTGCAGGCCAACCTTTCTCCTTTCCGAGGTTTTCCAAGCACGATCATGTGCCTGTGGTGAAGCTTGCCTAGAAGGCTTGCTTTAATTGTGCCGCCCGTATGATGTCTAGGCTCTTGGCCTCGACTAGTTGTGGCGCTTCTCGTCTTAGGATCATAATTCATGCGCGCCCTGGGGTTGGTTAAGGACATGTCTTGT
>AWOL01S0025612.1:29339-39688 GCA_000715115.1 Nicotiana otophora
AAATTTATATTTTTGGATTTTGACCACGAATTTGGGCATGGAATTGAGAGTAAATTATATATTTGAGTTTGTGATGCCATGGGTAATGTTTATCTTCGAAAAATTTCGGAATCCGGGCACGTGGGCCTGAGGGTGATTTTATTGACATTTCGAGCGGAGTTGAAAATTGTTGTAAATTAAATTATAATAAGTATTAGAGTATATATATTTATGGATTTACACCTTTATTGACTAGTTTTGGAGCGATGGGCATCGGTTTGAGTTGTTGGAAAGGTTTTGGAGCCGGTTATGGAATTTCGGAGCGACGTAAGTCTCTTTTCTAACCTTGTAAGAGGGAACTAACCCCATAGGTGAATTAAATCATTAAATTCTTCTATATTTGGGGGCTACATACGCACGAGGTGAAGAGAGTCCGTGCGTAGCTATTATTATATCTATGCCTGGGTAGTCTAGGACTCAAATCATGTTATACTTGCGATGTTTGCACCCTACTTGTTAATTTAATTGCTTAAATCATATTGAAACTTGATAAAGGAATTTTAAAAGGTTAAACTTCATTTTCTTGATCGTTGATGAAAATTGGCATTTCCTTGAATAATTGCCCTTGATAACTCTTAAATTGGTTGTTTTAAATGTATTTTCTCTTTTTTGGAGCGGGCCGAACGCCTCGGTAGCAGATAGATGCATCTATGGTTCGTGCCGTTTGACCCTCGGCAGTGCATAATTTAAATATTATGTTGAATCGGGCCGTACGACCTTGGCATAATTTGCGCATGTTAAATCTTTGGAACCAATTATAATTGATATTGCTTCTTTGGCTTGAGATATAAATTGCTAAATGACGAGAATAATTTTGAAAACTTTCCTATTAATAAAAGAATTGTCCACTTACTTCATGTTATTGAGTTTACAGCCGTTCTATACAATCCATGCTTAATTACAATATCGATATTTTATTTTTAGCCCTTAGTAAGTGTCGGAGTCGACCCCTCATCACTACTTCTTCGAGGTTAGACTGGACACCTACTGGGTACGCGTTGATTTACGTACTCATACTACACTTGCTGCACATTTTTGTGCAGGTGCATATATGTCTAGTGGCCTTGTGGGCGCAGGGCACGTATATTACTTTTGAGACTACGAGGCGGTACCTCGAAAATTCTCCCCGCATATTTATTTTTGAGACTACGAGGGGGTACCTCGGGAGTTCTCCCCACATATTTATTTTTGAGACTACGAGGCTCGGGAGTTCTCCCTGCACATTTACTTTTGAGACTATGAGGTAGTATCTCGGGAGTTCTCCCCGCATATTTACTTTTGAGACTACGAGGCGGTACCTCGGGAGTTCTCCCTGCACATTTACTTTTGAGACTACGAGGCGGTACCTCTGGAGATCTCTTTGCTTATTTACTTTGGGACTACGAGATGGTATCTCGGGAGATTCCTTGTTGTTTACCCCTGTGTTGTACTGCTATTTTTGCTGTATTTTCCTTTTGTTAAATTCCAGTCTCTTAATATACTGGTATATTCCCCTGCTTTATTTATTATATACCAGTGGGTCTGACCTGACCTCATCACTACTTGATCGAGGTTAGGCTTAGCACTTACTGGGTACCGTTGTGGTGTACTCATGCTACTCTTCTGCACATGTTTTTGTGTGCAGATCTAGGTACTTCTTACCAGCCCGCTATTAGCTGAGAGTGCTTGTTGCTGTACGGAGACTTCAAGGTAAATCTGCCGCATCCGCAGACCTCGAAGTCCCCTTCTATTCTCCCTTATGTCAATTACCTTATGTATATTGTTTATTAGACTCTAGTGTATAGAGATACTACTTTTCTCCTGTAGCTTGTGACTTACGATGTTCTGGGTTTTGGGAAGACTGTGTATTTATAGAGTATTAGTTATTGTACATGTCGAGCGGCATTGTTACTAGTTACTCAGTTATCCACTGCTGTTAGTTTCCAAGTTTTACTTTCGTTTTGTTATTTTCCGCAATTTGTTAGGCTTACCTAGTCATAGAGACTAGGTTCCGTCATGATGTTATACGGAGGGAGTTTTTGTCGTGACACCTTAATAGCTCAGAAAATGCCAAGTGCCAATGCAAAATAAGTAAGGAATACCATAAAATGTCGGGCATCAGTGGGAGGTTTATCTCGTGAACATTCGGACGACTAGCGATATAAAGCACGATTCAGCCAAGATCGTTCGGCCCGATCCAGAATAATGTGTACACTGCCGAGGGATGTGCAGAACGATCCATAGATGCATCTATATACTGCCGAGGCGTTCGGCTCACTCCACAAGAAAAGGAAGAAAATCACCGAATTAAGAGACACGTGTTTACAATACAGTATATGAGCATAAAATGTATATATTGTTTACCATTTCTCAAATAACTCGCCCATAACTCAAAGTGTTAAGGCTTGGCCTAGTGTACATATATTTATTTATAAATCAAATTCAGTTATAACTTTATTTAGTTAAGCCACCAGAACGAGTTCAAATAATTCAATTATCACATAATAAAGTCCTAAGTCTACCCGGACATAAACATATTTTAGCTACGTACGGACTCTCGTCACCGCGTGTGTATGTAGCACCCACAACTAGTTGCACATAACAATAAATATCAGCTATGGGGTAGTTTCCCCCTCACAAGGTTAGATAGGAGACTTACCTCGCTCCGAGGTTACATAACCGGCTCTGAGGCCTGTCAACACCTCAAACCAATGCTCGTCGGTCCAAAACTAGTCAAACACTATGTAAACTAATCAAAAAACACTATAATACCCATAATTAGTCAATTTAGATAATTCCCAACTCCGCTCGAAAAGTTGATAAAAACAACCCTCGGGCCCACGTTCCCGGATTCCGAAACTTTTCGAAGATAAACCTTACCTATAATACTACGGACTCAAATATATATTTTATTCCAAATTCCATGTCCAATTTCGTGGTCAAAATCGAAAAATACTAAATTTTAGGTTTTCTACCAAAACTCCCACAATATTTACTAATTTCCATGTTTTAATCCTTATACAAACCATGTATTTAACTTGTAATAGGTGGGAATTACTTATCTTGTGTTGCTTGATGAAAATATTCCCTTGAAGCTCTCCAAAATCGCCCCAACCAAGTGAAAATGAAAGAAAATAGGCCAAATCTCGTTCTTTAAAAGAACACACTACCCAGTGATCTCTCGCACCTGCGGTCACTTGACCGCTTTTGCAGTTCCGCATGTGCGGCCAAGATACCGCTTCTACGATCCCCCTTGCCTTTGTATCTGCGGAGTCGTATCTGCGACCAAGAATCCGCTTCTGCGATCTCGCAGGTGCGGCACGAACTTTGCACCTGCGCCTCTAACCATGCCTCACTCTTTACCGCTCCTGAGACCCCTGGGCCGCTTCTGCGGTCACGCAGGTTCGGGAATTCCTTCGCACCTGCGGCCTCTTCTTATCTCCCTTCTAGCCGCTTCTGCGGTCCACTCCCTCACTTTTGCGAGGCCGCTTCTGCGATGAAGCTTCTGTAGAGGCGGTTGCACAAGCAACCAAAATCCTCCACCTTCCTTAGGCCCCAAATTCGATCCATTTTCAATCTGATTTGCACCCGAGGCCCCCGGGACCCCGTCCAAACATACCAACACATCCCGAAGTACAATACGAACTTAGTCGAACCCTTAAACCACGTCAAATAACATCAAAATCAAGTTCTATATCTTGGACACAAGTTCTATATCTTGTGCCGAAACGTATCAAATCAAGTCCGATTGGCCTCAAATTTTGCACACAAGTCATAATTGACATTATGGACCTACTCCCACTTTCAAAATCTGAATCCGACTCTGATATCAAAAATTCTACTCCCGGTCAAACTTCCCAAAAATCATCCAATTCTAACTTTCGCCAATTGACGTCGGAATGACCTGTGGACCTCGAAATCAATATTCGGAGAAGCTCCTAAGACCAAAATCATCATACGAACCTATTGGAACCTTCAAATCCCGATTCTGAGGTCATTTACTCTAAAAGTCGAACTTTAGTCAATCCTTCCAACTTAAAGCTTCCGAAATTTAGAATTTCTTTCCAATTCAATCCCAAACTTCCTGAAATTCAATTCCAACCACACGTATAAGTCGTAATACCTGAAGTGAAGCTACTCAAGGCCTCAAACCACCGTATGACATGCTAGAGCTCAAAATGACCGATCGGGTCGTTACAATCTTTATGTGAAAAAATGAAGAAAGTATGAATTTTTGCCTTAAAAATGGTTTGAGTTTACTATGGTCAAAATTTTATATAAACAAACCCGGATCGGTATTTTGATGATCTCGGTGGATTCGTATCATGATATGGACTTGGGCGTATGCCTGAATTGAATTCAAAAGTCCCTAACTTGTTTTTAGGTGATTTATTAAAAACTAGTAAATTGAAGGTTTAATGAACTCTGAAGTTTGACCGTGGGTTGACTTTATAGCTATGGGATCCGTATTTCGATTCCAAGACTTAGTATAGGTTCATTTTACTATTTATGACTTGTCTGCAAAATTTGGTACAAAACAGAGTTGAATTTACATGATTCGGACGCTCGGTTGTGAATTTGAAAGTTCTTAAGTTGCTTTAGAAATTTCATGCATTTTGATGTCTGATTCGTAGTTATAGGTGTTATTTTGGTGTTTTGATCACACGAGCGAGTTCATATGATGTTATTACACTTGTGTGCATGTTTGGTTTGGAGCCCTAAGGGTTCGGGTGAGTTTCGGATAGGCTGCAGATCGATTTTGGACTTAGAAGGTTGCTGGTTTTCATTGTTGCTGATGTCTGGTGTTTTGTTCTTCACGAAGGGTAACTTGGGACTGGGTGGGTTTTTTTTCTACGCGAACACAGAGTAAAGGTCGCGAACTCAAAGCTTTGGAGGGATTACCCTTCGCGAACGCAACCTTCTCTTGCAAACGCGATGGGTTAAGGGATTTTGTGGGGAGGCAGTGGTTGTTCTACGTGAACGCGAGCCCAGGCTCGTGAACGCGAAGGCCAGGGGGGACAGGACATTATGAACGCATGCAGCCCCTCTCGAACACGTAGTCCATTTGGGCCGCTGCTCTTCATAATCGCGCCAGGCCCTTCGTGAACGCGAAGTAGGCCTGACGCCCAGTGATTTAAATGTTTCAAAGTCGGGATTTATCCCATTTTTCACCATTTCCAAGTTTGAGCTCGTCCTAAAGGCGATTTTGAAGCTGGTTTTCATCCCAACTTCATAGGTTAGTAGATTGTAACTTGTTTTCTTCCATTTTCACAAACACCCATTGATTTTAAACTTTAATCTATATGCCTTCCATGAAAGAAATTAGGGATTTAGGTAGAAATTGAGAATTTTGATAAATGAGATTTAGACCTCAAATTGAGGTCGGATTTCCAAACTAATTACATAACCGATTTCGGGGGTGAATGGATAATTGAATTTTGGTTCTAATCTCGGGTTTTGACCAAGCGGGTCCGGGTTGACTTTTGTTGACTTTTGTTAACTTTATCCAAAATAATTAAAGATTGAATCTTTTTCACTCGTGGGTAGTTTCTAAAGATTATTTTGAATTATTTGAACTATATTTGGCTATATTTGATTGGTTTGTAGGCTAATTCTAGAGGAAAGGCCCCGATTGAGCTTTGATTTGATTGCGGAGTGAGGTAAGTGTTGGATCTAATCTTGACTTGATAAAATTAGGAATTTTTGAACTATGTGTTGCGTGAATTATGTAAGAAAATGGCGTATGCGAGATGACGAGTGTATATACACCGTCAAGATATCTGTTTTCCATGTTTTTTCGTTATTTCATGAATTATCTTGTTCCATGCCTTAATTGTTACATGCTTTATTTGACTTCTATGCCATAATTGTTATTTCTCATTCAATTATTCTCGTACTTAAGTGTTCGTCCCTTCCGTGACTCCATACTTATTTGCTACTTGCCTTTAATTATTTTACTTACACATTTTGATTGTCACATGTTTTACCCGTCCTATTATTTTTGTAATATTTGTTGCATTATATGATGTAGTTTCATTTGCGTGAGTTTGTTTAGTTTGTTAGATACTGATAAACTTGTAAGGTTGAAACTTTGAATTATTAAAGATTCTTTGATTATTATGTGATCCTTTATTATTTTGTACCTTGCTCTCTTGATGTAGAAATTCTTGTGAATTAGGCTATCGAATTGTTTATGTTAATTGAAATTGTTTGAGGAGCGGGTTGCACACCGCAACAGAAATTGAAAGGTAATGAATTTAAATGGTGGAATAAGGGCGGATTTTGACATTGATAAATGATGATATTGTCACAACCCAAAATCTATTATAGGTCGTGATGGCGCCTAATGCCTGATGAGCGCAAAACACACACTTAAGTATGCTCGCTAGTCGAATATAGTATAATATCGTATCCACACGGACTGGAGTTAAACAGTATTTTCATAATTTATAACTTGGTTGCTATCCAAGATGATCAACAATTGAGAATTATGTGATTAAAAACTAAAAATAACTAAGAATCTAGAGCTAATCGACTATGACAATCGCAACAAAAGTAAGCAAGGAAGATATCAATGGGAGAATATAGGGTTGATTGGATAGGTGCAAGATAATTGTTTGGGATTTAACTCTAGTTAATTCACTTCTAATGTTCAAGTGAGTCTCTCGAATTCATTCAATTATTAATTCAAACGTTCAGTAGAAACTCCTCTCTCGATTAAGTCTCAACCTCAAAATATGAACCAATTTAAGCTCGGTAAAGATATGCAAGAGTTCGTAGTGGATTGGTCTTTAGGAGAACCTCTCTCGATTATCCTCCTAACTAGGTCTAAACAATAATTCAATTAGCGTCTTTCGATTACTAAGATAAATTAATGAATTCAACCAACAAGATAATGCAAAGATATCACAAGTATGCCTCTCTCGATTACATGAACATGTGAATATAGATGCAACAATTAAAATACCCAAAACGATTCAATGCATAAAAACTAGAGTTCATATCCATAAACAAATATCAATACACCAAATCTATCAATCCCTAAAGAGAACTACTCCATAGATATGGAGTAATTCATCACAAATATAAAGAAAAACATAAAACGATCCAAACTCTTGTCTTGCGTGAGGATTGAATGATNGCGAAGGGTAACTTGGGACTGGGTGGGTTTTTTTTCTACGTGAACACAGAGTAAAGGTCGCGAACTCAAAGCTTTGGAGGGATTACCCTTCGCGAACGCGACCTTCTCTTGCAAACGCGATGGGTTAAGGGATTTTGTGGGGAGGCAGTGGTTGTTCTACGTGAACGCGAGCCCAGGCTCGTGAACGCGAAGGCCAGGGGGGACAGGACATTATGAACGCATGCAGCCCCTCTCGAACGCGTAGTCCATTTGGGCTGCTGCTCTTCATAATCGCGCCAGGCCCTTCGTGAACGCGAAGTAGGCCTGACGCCCAGTGATTTAAATGTCTCAAAGTCGGGATTTATCCCATTTTTCACCATTTCCAAGTTTGAGCTCGTCCTAAAGGCGATTTTGAAGCTGGTTTTCATCCCAACTTCATAGGTTAGTAGATTATAACTTGTTTTCTTCCATTTTCACAAACACCCATTGATTTTAAACTTTAATCTATGCCTTCCATGAAAGAAATTAGGGATTTAGGTAGAAATTGAGAATTTTGATAAATGAGATTTAGACCTCAAATTGAGGTCGGATTTCCAAACTAATTACATAACCGATTTCGGGGGTGAATGGATAATTGAATTTTGGTTCTAATCTCGGGTTTTGACCAAGCGGGTCCGGGTTGACTTTTGTTGACTTTTGTTAACTTTATCCAAAATAATTAAAGATTGAATCTTTTTCACTCGTGGGTAGTTTCTAAAGATTATTTTGAATTATTTGAACTATATTTGGCTATATTTGATTGGTTTGTAGGCTAATTCTAGAGGAAAGGCCCCGATTGAGCTTTGATTTGATTGCGGAGTGAGGTAAGTGTTGGATCTAATCTTGACTTGATAAAATTAGGAATTTTTGAACTATGTGTTGCGTGAATTATGTAAGAAAATGGCGTATGCGAGATGACGAGTGTATATACACCGTCAAGATATCTGTTTTCCATGTTTTTTCGTTATTTCATGAATTATCTTGTTCCATGCCTTAATTGTTACATGCTTTATTTGACTTCTATGCCATAATTGTTATTTCTCATTCAATTATTCTCGTACTTAAGTGTTCGTCCCTTCCGTGACTCCATACTTATTTGCTACTTGCCTTTAATTATTTTACTTACACATTTTGATTGTCACATGTTTTACCCGTCCTATTATTTTTGTAATATTTGTTGCATTATATGATGTAGTTTCATTTGCGTGAGTTTGTTTAGTTTGTTAGATACTGATAAACTTGTAAGGTTGAAACTTTGAATTATTAAAGATTCTTTGATTATTATGTGATCCTTTATTATTTTGTACCTTGCTCTCTTGATGTAGAAATTCTTGTGAATTAGGCTATCGAATTGTTTATGTTAATTGAAATTGTTTGAGGAGCGGGTTGCACACCGCAACAGAAATTGAAAGGTAATGAATTTAAATGGTGGAATAAGGGCGGATTTTGACATTGATAAATGATGATATTGTCACAACCCAAAATCTATTATAGGTCGTGATGGCGCCTAATGCCTGATGAGCGCAAAACACACACTTAAGTATGCTCGCTAGTCGAATATAGTATAATATCGTATCCACACGGACTGGAGTTAAACAGTATTTTCATAATTTATAACTTGGTTGCTATCCAAGATGATCAACAATTGAGAATTATGTGATTAAAAACTAAAAATAACTAAGAATCTAGAGCTAATCGACTATGACAATCGCAACAAAAGTAAGCAAGGAAGATATCAATGGGAGAATATAGGGTTGATTGGATAGGTGCAAGATAATTGTTTGGGATTTAACTCTAGTTAATTCACTTCTAATGTTCAAGTGAGTCTCTCGAATTCATTCAATTATTAATTCAAACGTTCAGTAGAAACTCCTCTCTCGATTAAGTCTCAACCTCAAAATATGAACCAATTTAAGCTCGGTAAAGATATGCAAGAGTTCGTAGTGGATTGGTCTTTAGGAGAACCTCTCTCGATTATCCTCCTAACTAGGTCTAAACAATAATTCAATTAGCGTCTTTCGATTACTAAGATAAATTAATGAATTCAACCAACAAGATAATGCAAAGATATCACAAGTATGCCTCTCTCGATTACATGAACATGTGAATATAGATGCAACAATTAAAATACCCAAAACGATTCAATGCATAAAAACTAGAGTTCATATCCATAAACAAATATCAATACACCAAATCTATCAATCCCTAAAGAGAACTACTCCATAGATATGGAGTAATTCATCACAAATATAAAGAAAAACATAAAACGATCCAAACTCTTGTCTTGCGTGAGGATTGAATGATGAATTCCTTGTGCTTTCGCTTCTCCACCTTTTCTCTCGCCTCCTTAGGTCTTAGATGTGTCAAAAGTCCCAAAAATACTATTTTTCCATGTATTTATAATAAGTATGATCGGGCCCAGACGAAAATACCTTCTCCCTCGTGAAATAGGAAAATACTCTGTAAAGATTACACAGGCGCACCGCATGGGGCGGCGTGCCATGCGGGGCAGTAGTGAGAATTTGCACAGGCGCAAGAGCAGGAATTTGCACAGGAGCAGGAATTTGCACAGGTGCAGCGTGCCACGTGCCTCCCCACGCACCGCGCTAGTGTATTTTCCCAAAGTCCAACCTTTTTCTTCGATTTTGACATCCAGACTTGGTCCTCGACCCCCGAATGCGATCCTGGCTAAATCCTTTGGGCTTTTACTCAGACTTTAAAGCTCCAAAACACTTGAATTCACTCCTACAAGGCATAAAACACACAATAAGTGCAAAACACCAGCGATTAAAGCTCAAACACAATTAAAGTGTAGTAAATTAGAGTGCAACAAGCGACTAAAACAAGAGATTATATCCTACCATCAACACCCCACGCTTAAACCATTGCTCGTCCTCGAGCAATCAAACTACACTTTATAAAGACACGACCTTTTTACACAACTCTNTAAGTGCAAAACACCAGCGATTAAAGCTCAAACACAATTAAAGTGTAGTAAATTAGAGTGCAACAAGCAACTAAAACAAGAGATTATATCCTACCATCAACACCCCACGCTTAAACCATTGCTCGTCCTCGAGCAATCAAACTACACTTTATAAAGACACGGCCTTTTTACACAACTCTCCTAACTCATCATACCAAGAATATTTAAAACAGGCTAAGCACAATA
>AWOL01S0025613.1:12127-30728 GCA_000715115.1 Nicotiana otophora
AGTACGGGGGCAACCCCGTTCTCCTTAGTATATGGCTCTGAAGCCTTGATTCCAGTCAAAGTCGGGGACCCAGTACCAGGTTTCGATACACAACAGAAGAGTCAAATAACGAGGCTATGAACACTAGCCTCGAATTATCGGATGAGAAATGAGAAGCTGCTCTCGTCCAATTGGCCGCTCAAAAGCAGCGAATCGAAAGATACTATAATTGAAGAATCAAGCTTTGCCATTTTAAACTCGGGTTCTTAGTGCTAAGGAAAGTCACCCTCAGTACCCCAAATCCAAACGAAGGAAAACTAGGACCGAACTGGGAAGGACCGTATGAGGTTCTCGAAAACGTCGGAAAAGGATCATACAAGCTCGGTATTATAAACGGCAAACAACTATCAAGCAATTAGAATGTGTCGCACCTAAAACGATACTACTACTATTGTACGACCCTTCCATATTCGTTTACATTTTGAAACTAACCCCTGCAGGAGTCCTATCAGGAGCTAGGATGGATCCTTCAATACGAAGCCCTAGGTATGAAAGCACGCGTTGCACTCATTTTCCCTTAGACCGGTTTTATCCCAAATGGTTTTTTCGGCAAGGTTTTTAATGAGGTAACCAATGATCGTGCTATACTTAGAAACAATTTGACAGTATCTGAGGCCTCTTTAAAATCGACCTCAAATACTAGGGGGACATTAGCCCTCAAATATATCAAGTTCTGATGCAAGAAAGTTATTTCGTAACAACAGGGTTCCAATAAGAAAAGTTGTAAGAGCCAAATAGTCAAAACGAACCATGCTCATGTAGTTGGACCGAGCCCTGACGCAAATCGTGAACACATGTATAATGACTTGCAAAGAAAGTTCTCTTCTTTACCGATATCTTATATCCAAGAAAAATTCCTCTATTTCGAGATTTATTATACAAACAGGATTGGGATAAATCTCCGAGTTCGAGCAAGCACTCACTCGACTAATAAGCCTACGGGCTACTCTTATTCCGAGTTTGAGCAACCACTCACTCGACCATTATGCCTACGGGCTACGTTACTTCTAGTTCGAAACATTCACTCGACTACTAAGCCTACGGACTACATTACTTTGAGTTTGAAACAGTCACTCGACCATTACGCCTACGGGCTACATTACTTCGAGTTCGAAACATTCACTCGAATAATAAGCCTACGAGGTACTCTTATTCCGAGTTCGAGCAAGCACTCACTCGACCATTACGCCTACGGGCTACATTACTTCGAATTCAAAACATTCACTCGACTAATAAGCCTACGGGCTACATTACTTCGAGTTCAAAACAGTCACTCGACCATTACGCCTACGGGATACATTACTTCAAGTTCGAAACATTCACTCGACTAATAGGCCTACGTACTATTCTTATTCCTAGTTCGAAACAGTCACTCGACCATTACGCCTACGGGCTACATTACTTCGAGTTCGAATCATTCACTCGACTACTAAGCCTACGGGCTACTTTTATTTCGAGTTCGAGCAAGCACTCACTCGACCATTACGCCTACGGGCTACATTACTTCGAATTCAAAACATTCACTCGACTAATAAGCCTACGGGCTACATTACTTCGAGTTCAAAACAGTCACTTGACCATTACGCCTACGGGATACATTACTTCAAGTTCGAAACATTCACTCGACTAATAGGCCTACGTACTATTCTTATTCCTAGTTCGAAACAGTCACTCGACCATTACGCCTACGGGCTACATTACT
Organism: Nicotiana otophora; assembly: GCA_000715115.1. Taxonomy (NCBI): domain Eukaryota; kingdom Viridiplantae; phylum Streptophyta; class Magnoliopsida; order Solanales; family Solanaceae; genus Nicotiana; species Nicotiana otophora. The sequence continues at coordinate 13,869 of AWOL01S0025613.1, forward strand.
TCGAGTTCGAAATATTCACTCGACTAATAAGCCTACGGGCTATTCTTATTCCGAGTTTGAGCAAGCCCTCACTCGACCATTACGCCTACGGGCTACATTACTTCAAGTTCGAATCATTCACTCGACTACTAAGCCTACGGGCTATTTTTATTTCGAGTTCGAGCAAGCACTCACTCAACTATTACGCCTACGGACTATATTACTTCGAGTTCGAATCACTCACTCGACTAATAAACCTAAGGGCTACATCATACTTCAAGTTCAAACAATCACTTAACTCTACTACTAAGCCTATGTGCTGCCTTATTTCAAGCTTGAGTAAGCGCTCACTTGGTTATAAAGGCTACAAAGTCCAAATTCGATCAAATTGCCTAAATCCTTATGAAAACATTCATAAGGCATGAATAAAATCTTCACAAGGTAGGAAACAAAACAGAAGCAAGTCGGAAAAATAAAAAGATATTTATATATACAAGATTGTTTCCATGATTGATTGCAACATAGAAACTAAGGGCTAAGTTTCTTGGCTATCTCCGGGAGCGGTCTCTTCTCCACCGGGCTCCCCCCCCGTTCTTGGACCTGCCTTTACTTCCATCATCATCATCATCATCATCATCATCATCATCATCATCATCATTATCATCATCGTCGCCATCGTAAGCCAAGGCTTCAGCATCGGCTTCGGGCTCTTTAGCCCTTTTTATCTCCTCAGCGCGGTTGAAACCTCGAGCATGGATCTCATCGAAGGTCTCCCTCCGAGATCGGCACTTAGCAAGTTCAGCGACCCAATGTGCTCGAGCATCGGCGGTCTCGACTGCCTCTCTTGCTTGGACTTGGGCCGCTTCAGCATCAACCCGATAGACGGCCACGAGTGCATCTGCATCGGCCTTTGCCTTTTCGGTGGCAGATTCGGCCTTGGCAAGTTCAGAGGCTAACCGAGGCTCGAGCTCCTTTATTCTTATGGCTTGAACTGAGCCTTTTTCCTTCATACTTTGAAGTTGATTTTTGACCGATAATAATTGGGCTGGAGCAGCTTCTTTCTCTGCAGCAAAGCGGTCCATACATTCTTTCCCCTTCAAAGACTCTGCTTTTATCACATCGACCTCCTCACGTAGTTTCCCGATCATCTCAATTTTCTGCTGCAACTATGAGACCGAAAAATTAGCCATCGTTCCGGTATCGAGCCCATAGGCTTGTAAAAGTATCATTACCTGCTCAGACAGATCGGTCTGATCTTGGTGAGCCGTGGCCAACTTAGCTCGGAGGTCTTTTATTTCCTCTCCCCTTTGCCCTAAGAGGAGTTTAAGAAAGTTCCTCTCCTCCGTAACCCGTTAAAGATCGACCTCATATCGACGCAGCTCGGTTCGGGACCGAGAACATGCTTCTCGATGAACTGTCCTGGCTTGCAAAGAAAGAAGCAAAAAAGTTAGAAAAGAAAATCAAACATAAAGGTAATGCAAACAAAATAATTTAAGGCTTACCTGATTCAAAGCCTACTGCACTCCGTAAAAAAGATCTGATGCGTCACTTGTACCGATAGCGTCCTCGACATCGGTAAACAGGTCACGAAAAGGATCCTCTCCATCATGAGGTCTGTCTAGTTCGAGGGCCCCCAAAGCTTGGGCTTCCCGAATCGCCCTTGCAGAAAAAGCAGGGAAGGTGGGCGAGTGTTCGATTGCTACTGCCCCAAGTGAATCACTTGGAGCATTCTCTTCGGTTCCAAGAGATTCGGGGAGAGCCCCTTTAGACATATCCCCCATATGTTGGCTTCGATGGGAACCATCTTCGATCTCCAACAACTCGGGGACTCTGCCCGAATCTTTCTCCGATATATCCTCATTTCGAGGCGGAGCCTTATGAGCCACTATCGACCCAGTTTCCTAGGGAACGTCGGTGGTCTTTTTCGTTCGGGACTCCAGTGTAGACCCATCATTTTCTTGTTCTTCTTCTTCTTCATCCCTTAGACGCATAAATTCTACGGTCAAAGCAATTATGTTCTTGTTCGACTTACGAGAAGTCTTTTTCTTCGATTTTGGATCTTCGGGAACGTAGGCTCTTTTCCTCTTATTTTCTTTCACCGGCTTTGGGACAGAGGCCAAAGCCTCTTCCTCGATGGACGAAGGCCTCAAAACCGTATCTTTGCCCACATCTACATACGAGAAATTTTATTAAAGTGTATGGAAACCATTTTGTTCGAACTACCAAAAAATACGAGAAAGGGGCTTACCATGATTTTTGGCATCCCATCGGCCCTTTGACAAGATACGCCATGAGCGCTCGGCGTATGCAGAGGTCGAAACCAGATCCCGTACCCAGTTCTTGAGATCGGGAACTACGCCGGGCATCCAGGGAACCACTGCATCACAAAAGGGGGATATCGGTGAGAAAAGAAATAAAAGGACAAAATAGTAGGAGATAACACCAAGAATTATACTTACGCTTCATGTTCCACTCCTCGGGAAAAGGAATCTTTTCAGTCGTAATCAGGTCTGAAGTCCTTACTCGAACGAACCTACCCATCCAACCTCGATCCCCGTCCTCGTCTATGCTCGAGAACAGAGCCTTGGTAGCTCGACATTGAAGTTTTATTAATCCTCCTCGAAAAAGGCGAGGATGGTACAATCAGATGAGATGATCGAGGGCGAAAGGCATCCCCTCGATTTTGTTCACAAAGTATCGGATCAAAATAACGATCCGCCAAAAAGAAGGATGGATCTGGCCGAGGGTTATTACGTATTTACGACAAAAATCTATGATAACAGGGTCGAGGGGACCTAACGTGAAATGGTAAGTATACACACTTAAAAACCCTTTCACGTGAGTAGTAATATCATCTTCGGGAGATGGCACTACCACTTCTTTGTTCTCCCAGTTACAATCTTTTTTTATCTGCTCGATATACCCCCCCGTTATCGAACAAATATCTCTCGATACGGGCTCACATCGGCCAGGAACCGGTGAACCTTTATCGAGTTTGAAATCTAAGGTTAGAACACACGCCGCCAGAATGCACTCCTCAGGCCGTAGATCCACCAGTGTTTTATCAGCGGCAGATTGAGAAGAAGAAGTTTTTTCTTTTTGGGGGACGGTTTTTGATGTCTTCACCATTTTTGGATTTAAAGAAGGTGACAAAGATTTGGTGGTTTAGAGAGGAATTTTGCAAAGAGGAGTCACTGATTTGCGAATAAACTCAGAGGATACGAAACAAAACTTGGGAAATTTGGAGGATTGAAGATGTAAAAGTGGTAAATGGTAAAAGGAAGGGCTATTTATAGATTAAAGCAATATCGGTTCAGTATCAACGGTGGCCGACCATCGTCTGACATGCATTAAATGCTTTGCAAAACTAAATTGACGGGACAACTATCATGTGCGTCATGATCGAGCCCAATGTGAACGTTGAGAAATCATATCGTTTCTCACCACATCCTTCCCGAGAAACGAGGGGACTATCTGTATACGGTCAAAATAGATTTCTGCCTTCATACGATTGAACGAGGTCGAAACGTAATGGATCGAAGAAAGACTTCGTAATATCAAGACGGGTTACGAAGATGGTACAAACAAGCTTCAGATTTCGGGTATAGGTCAAACACCGAGTTCAGAGTCATTATCGAGCTCGGGTCCGAATCGAACTATGATGAGATGATTTCGAGCTTAAGGGGCAAAGGCCAACCGGGACCGAGTCCGAATCATCACCTGATCCCGAGTCCATATCGAGTTCTAGAAGTAATACCGACCAACACCGAGGCCGATCGAGCTCACAGATAAGAGCCGTTGCAAACACACTAAGGGAGAGAATCTCGGCGAAAATTGGAGAAAAACTGATTTATCATGGGTTCTCCACTATGTATTTTTAATTATATCTAAAGTAGGATCCTCCACTATAAAGAGGATGGCTACATTTATGTAGAGGGCAGTTTTTGCTTGCATTGTAATTCAAGCACCATATTCTCCCATATTCAAGGATTATTCTTTTTAAGCTTCATTAATTGATTCATTGTGCTTAGTCCTAAAAATCATCTTCTTTCCAACCTTGTTTATTTTGCATTCTTTGTAGTGTATATTTGATATTTTTATTTATCTCTACGATTCGTATCAAGATATACCACATATCCTTAGAACTGCGTACAAATTCAACTCTATCCGTTTTTGGGGTAAACAGGGTTTGGTATGAGAAAATAATAAGGTACTGAATAAAATAGTTGAGGTGCGTGTAAGCTAACGCTAACAGTGGCGGAGCCACATTGAAGCAAGGAGTGTCAAGCGACACCCCTTCACCGAAAAATTACACTATTTGCTAGATAATTTTTTTTATTTTATGTATATTTACTATACGTTGACTCTCATTGACTTTTCGATGTATCTAATTATTTATATTTTGACACCCTTTGATAAAAATTCTGAATCCGCCGCTGAACGCTATCACCCTTATAGAAACAATTGTCATAAATTGAAACAATTTAAGCTTTATGTCTTACCTTTCCCATCCTTCTTTGAAAATAAAAGAAAAGAAATAGAACGATGAGGATAGAAGAGAAAGTTGTACCCTACCACGTAGTTGTAAAGCTTCCTATTACAGTCTACATTTACTGAAAATAGGCAAAGAGGAACATGACTCAGCTATCAAAAAAAGGAAGCGAAGATTGGTCATTACCATCTATATATTAAGTGATACTATATGATATTTCTGATTAGGCATTCCTTGGGAAAGACCTATTTGTATTATTGTATAATTCACTAACTGATCCATTTAAATCATATACATTTTCCTTTATCAAAATAATGCTTATAATTTGTATGACGAGAGTTTTTGGAATTCCCATTTATTGACTCAATTTAACTTCTTATATTCCTTCGTATTGGAGTTTTTTTTCCCTTTTTCTTTTGGGGTTAATCCCCTTCACCTAAATCTTTTACAGATATCTTGAACATGCATGTTTGGATTTGGTTTATGATGGTAAAACCTGTAATTGAATAAAAGTGCGAGCATCGCTATCTTTTTTTTCCTTCTCGGTACTATAAAACATGTCAGCAAAGAGGTATTTCCTTGACGAAGACATTGATTCAAAATATTGCACTCATATAATTCAATGGAGATGCAGGAGTGGGTTTTAAAAGTTAATTATGAATATCCTCTTCTTATCAAGGAAAGAAATGTGTAGTTAGTCCATATAACGATGATAACTACGTTTTACGCCTTCTTTCTCTAGCAATTAGAGATAATCCTCGGATATGATTATGACATTGCCAATATAGTCATCCAACACCTAAGAAGTTGGATAACAAGATTGTGACAACAAAAAATTTGCTCTGACAATCAAGGGCGAAACTATCATAGGAGTTACGAGTTCGGTTGCACTCAGTAACTTTGATCTAAATTCTATGTTTGTCATAAGAAATTTATTGGAAATATATAAATTATTAATTTAGAACATAATAACTTAAACGGTCTAGAATACTAAACTCATAAGCTTCAAACTCTCGTTCCGCCTTTGCCAACAATAGTAAAATATACTTATACTACTAACAGAACATTGATGGTAGCAAGTAAAACAAACACAACAAGGACGAAAGGTCCCTTGATATGTTTATATACAGAGAGACATAACCTAATAATTGAACAAGTAAAATATATTTCTTCCAGATTTCCTATCCTATAGTCATATACATATCCATCCACCCAGGAGTCATTATAATGAGACGGGGGAATAATAGGCTTAAAATTTTGTCAAAGAAACCTAACCTAAGCTAAGTACCTAAAAAGTAGAGAGAAAATGGGAGGCAGGTTCAGTTTTTTGTCAACCTCTCCCTTGATAGCTCGCTAACTTATCAAAGATTTGTTTGGCCAGTGCGTTTCAATAACTCTCTTTTTTCGTTTAGATCAACCTTGATCCTTCTTCATGCAAATTAATTTTTAATAGTTCAAATTCAATAAACAAATCAAACTTAAACTTTGATGCCTTTATTTATTAAGTTAATTTTTATATTATTACTTACGTTTTCAACGCTCATAAAATACTTTACATGTCAAATACTAGCTTTTGACTGATTTTGGCTTATTAGAACTTAGTTTATAAACAATTTAGGAGTTTATCAGATACGTAATGTTTACCCTCAAAATCAAATAACAATTAAATTTGTAAGTGGTTTTAAGGATACGCGAATTTATTTGACACAAAGCAGTAAAAACAGACAAATTAAATTGATAAGGATGAAATAAACTCAAACCACACGAGCAAGACGATTTAAGCCTTGGTGAAATATTTGCCCTCAATCCGGGCTCATAACAACAAGCGTTAACGAAGAAAGCAAAAAGAACTAATAATAGAGAAAAAATAATGATATATTGCCTTGGAATACGTGTTACAACATACTTCATGAATTATCAAACCTTCTTTATATAGTAGATGAGTCATACTTTAGGTACAATTCTACAAAAGGTAATTTTTTTTTTGATTTACTGATTTGTCGGTTCCTTATCTGTATGTACCGAGATTCCCGTCGTAATACCCGGCCGGTTACAGATAGTTCGGTCTTGGCTATGCTTACATTGTTTCTTCAAAGTCATTTGGGGCTAGGACCGATTCCGGGATCCTGGCCTCGATATTCTCAAGGGCAGGCGTTCCGTCTCCGGGTTCTAGCCTGGTGAGACTTGGGGTCGATTTTCAGTCCTTTATCATCGTGTCTCGAGCCTGGCTCACCATGTCGGAGGCTAGGATATGATGCACCACGAGCTCAATTTCGACCGCATACAGTAGATTAGTAAAACATTACTTATCCAAAAACCCTAAGTAATGCTTATATAATTAGCGATAAAGGTGAAATATGTAAAATGCATTGAAGCAGGCACACTCTCGAACACAACTGAAAAGAAGTATAGTATCGTCATCTTTCCTTTTTGTGGTTCTTTTGCAGAATAAAATTTATTGCTTCAAGTTGTTCTAGTGCTAGATTTATTTACTCTTGATTCGGTTGTTAATTGCTTCAGTGCTTCTCCAGACCCCATTTCCCTGATGAAATGTACAATTAACCATAATAAATATGTACTTTTTTGTAGGTTCAATCTATCTTTATATCTTTCATCGATGTGGGAAGATATATATATATAAAATTAGTTTTGGTTCTTAGCAAAGCAATACAATCCCACTCTCTAAAATTAAACACTCAGATCGGGCAAAAAACTTTGTAATTTTTTATGTTTATGATTTTTTTGCTTCGTTTTGTAACTTCAGCTAGAAAAGGCAAATCATGGCCTATGGAAGATTAACTTGGGCTGCAAATGTACACGAGTAGTACATTTTCAGTCAGAAATTGTTTTTGCCTGTATTGGATATTTTTAATCAATAGTAGCTTATTAAGCATTATAGCAAGTTCGTAACTACTAGTAGGATCTAATGATTTAAACTTTTCCCAAAATTATCACCCTTTTGGAAATAAAAAGAACAGAAAAAACGATCAAGAAAGAAGAGAAAGATGTACCCTACCACGTAGTATTAAAGCTTCTACATCAAGTCTCCAATAAACAGAAAATAGCTAAAAAGGAACGTGACTCAGCTATCAGAAAAAGAAAAAAAAAGATTAGTCAATACCATAAATGATGGAAGTTTTCGGACGAGCAAAAAGTTGCAATCGTCATGAATTCGGATTTAATTGAGCCTCAAGCCCTCAATGCGTATATCAGGAGGGAAACTAAAAAGATATCTCAATTGTATAAGTGATACTATTATATTTGATATGATATGTCAGATTATGCATTAATTCCTTGTGAAAGAACTATTTGAATAATTCTTCAAGTAATCCATTTAAATCAGAAACTTATCATAATCCATTAGCAATTTGTCTCACGAAGAGAGATTTTGGAATTCCCAAGTATTTACTCAATTTAACTTCTTATTCTTTTGGACTAGCTAGGATATTTCTTTCTTCTCTTTTCCTTTTTTTTTTTGTGTGTCAACTCCGTTTAACCTAAATTGTTTACAGGTATACTGTACATGTTTTGGTTTGGTTTAGGATGGTAAAATTTGTAGAAGCATTAACCTCATTAATCGTTCATTCAGCCACTTAAACTAAAAATAACTGGCAGATGTATAATTCATGTAAAATATGTGTATAATCGGGTATAATTAATATATAATCTATGTACACCGGCTAAAAAAATAAATAGTGAATCCATCTGGCTATTTGTGTAAAGATTGAATGAAATTGCAGGCATCGTTATCTTAAAACACGCCGGTTAAGAGGACGTCCTTCCGTGACGAAGACATTTATTCAAAATATTGCAAAGATTAATATTAATTAAATGGAGATGTAGGAGTGGGTTTTGAAAGTTAATTATGGATATCCTCTTCTTTTCAAGGAAAGAATTGTATTATTAGTCCATATAATGAATTAACGATGATAATTGATAACTAGGTTTTACGCCTTTTCTCCGTCTAAAGAACTGGAGATTATCCTCGGATATGATATTGCGAATATTGTCATCCAACGCCAGAGAATTTGGATAACAAGATTGCCACGACAACAAATTAAAGAAAAAGTGGTAGAACGTAACACAGACACACAATATTACAATATCAACTGAGGAAAGCTTAGGGCCTTGATATGTTACTTATAGAGAGACATATAGAGCCAGGTGTTTCGCAAAAATTCCATTCCAATAGTCATATTTATCCACGTTTCAGTGGGTATGATGTTACTGGGGCCCGATCAGCATTAATTTTTAATAGGACTTAACGGGGCAGTGTAGTGCATAAAGTATTCTCATTCATGTGGGTTCGGAAAGGGTCACACCCCTAGGAGTATAATGTGCAAACATTAATAACTATTTTTACGGTTCGAACTCGTAACTTACAAGTTACACAAATACAACTTTATGATTGTTCCGAGACACCCATTGAAATAGGACCTATTACTAGAGATATGGTAGGTAGCTGATTCAGTTTTTTTGTCAACCTCAACCTTCATAGCCCGATCCCTCTATTTTATGGATAATATTATACTAATCAAATTTAGAAATTTTAAGAATAAAATTCACTAAAGTACAGAGCAAATGCAAACTTTTATGCATTTCTTTATTTCATATTCTTTCAAGGCTCAATAATATTGTATATGGTGCTTGCCCAATTTTGTATGGTTAATCGAGATCGGGGTAGCAGACCGAAGTTCAATCCCAAGTTATATTAGATCGTTACATGAATAAATATTGCCTAGCTCGTGATTCAGGGATCGATCGAGATCGAGACCAGCTAAGGTCGAGACCGAGAAGGATAGAGGTCAAGCGAGATCGAAGGAATCCTGCTAAGTTGAATAACAGAAAGTCGAGGAATCCGTGACCGGGCGAGGATTGTGGCGGAGATCTCGGTATGCATCAAGTCAAGACCGGTTGATTAGCCAATCAGGAGATTTCCTTTTGTATTTAGAATTGTACCATATGTAGAGCTCCTCTACTATATAAAAGGGGTTCCAATCATTTTGTTATGACACATTCACGCATAACAAAGTAATATGTTACGTTTTCTCTCTTAAGCTCTCTTATTCAGTTGTTCAGTTCTTGCTTTTCAAAAATATACTCAATTGGTTTGAGGGCGATGCAGCTCGAGGGACAAAGTTGCGCGTTACATTGGTTTGCTTCATTTTACAGTTAAGTTCTAACTTTAATTCTCATATTTCTCAGTTTGTGCCAAGTGAAATCACATATCCTTAAAATCACTTACAAATTTAATTGTTATCCGATTTTAAGGGTAAACAATTTGGCGCCCACCGTGGGGCTAAGGATAATAGTGATTTCCTTGTGCTAATTTTCAAAACACACACACTCCTTTACACTTGTTCTTGTAAGCATTTTTTATTCCAGGATCAACATGTCGAACTCTTGAGCAGTACCCACACATATCGACAATGGCCTCGGTTTTCATGGCGAAAACGACAACGTAGCCGCCCCAGGAAACGAAGTGCTTCCAATTGACCTCGAGGGAGTACCAGTTGCAGACCCCATCGACGTCAGTTCCTATGTTGCCCTGAATGTAAATCTGGGCGTCGACCCCGAAAATAGCGTTCGCAGAAACGTTCGATCAGCCGGTCAGAACGCACAGGGCAGCGAAGAAGGCGAAATCAGCCTCTGAATAATATTCGAAATATTGCAGGCTTAACAAGATGCAATACCCCAACTTCAAAATCAGAACCACGCAACGAGTAGGGTCGAACCTGAGCTATCACAGGAAGTTATTCACAGGGCCGAACCAGTGCCGAGGAGGTCAAATATGAATGAGTCAAGGACCGACCCCGCTATCTTGAAAATAATCGAGGAGCTGATAAAGTGAATTGAATCGGGGGAGAAGAGGATTGAAGCGAATGACAAAAAAATAGAAACATATAACTCCCGAGTTGATCAAATTTCGGGGGCATCGCCGACTTTGAAGGGTTTGGATTCAAAGAAGTTCGTACAAAAGCCCTTTCCCCCGAGCGCGGCTCCTAAGCCCATTTCGAAGAAATTCTGCATGCCAGAAATTCCCAAGTATAATGAAACTACTGACCCCAACGAGCATGTCACTTCTTACACATGCGCAATAAAGGGGAACGATCTAGAGGACGATGAGATTGAGTCTGTAATGCTGAAATGTTTTGGAGAAACTTTATCAAAGGGGGCGATGATATGGTACCATAATTTGCCACCTAACTCCATTGATTCTTTTGCCATGCTCGTAGATTCTTTCGTCAAAGCACACGCCGGAGCGATAAAGGCCGAGACTAGAAAGTCGGACCTCTTCAATGTAAAATAGAAAGACAACGAGATGCTCAGAGAGTTCGTATCTCAGTTCCAAATAGAGCGTATGGATTTTCCCCCGGTGGCCGACGATTGGGCCGTTCAAGCTTTCACTCAAGTCCTAAACATACGAAGTTCGGTAACCTCACAACAGTTAAAGTAGAACTTGATCGAATATCCAGTTGTAACCTGGGCCGATATGCATAATCGGTACCGGTCAAAGATTAGGGTCAAGGATGACCAGTTGGGGGCTCCTTCTGGTTTGTTTATCCAAACAGGACCATCGATAGAGTTAAAAGGGATATTGATCCGATGACTCTGATGCCACCAAATCAACGATCGAAGAGCTGGAACAAGTTACACTAGCCAAGCATCAACCCGAACGAAAGGTATACTTGGGCACGGGGCTAACCCCTGAGCTCAGGAAAAAACTTATTCATTTCCTTAAAGCTAACATGGATTGCTTTGCTTGGTCCCACCTCGATATGATAGGGATCCCACCAGAAATTATCACTCACAAACTGAGCATGGACCTTAAATTCTGCCCGGTGAAGCAAAAAAAGAGGCCCCAGTCCGAGGTCAAACATGCCTTCATCAAGGACGAGGTAACCAAACTTCTCAAAATAGGATCCATTCGGAAAGTAAAGTACCCCGAATAGTTAGCAAACGTAGTGGTAGTCCCTAAAAAGGGAAACAAACTTAGAATGTGTGTAGACTATATAGACCTGAATAATGCATGCCCTAAGGATTCTTTTCCTTTGCCTAATATCGACCGTATGATCGATGCCACGGCCGGCCACGAGCTCTCAGTTTTCTCAATGCCTACTCCGAATACAACCAGATACAGATGAACTTGGAGGATCAAGAAAAGACCTCATTTATCACTAAGTACGGTACCTACTATTATAATGTAATGCCATTCGGTCTAAAAAGTACTGGTGCAACTTATCAACGCCTAGTAAACTGAATGTTCGAAGAACAAATAAGAAAATCAATGGAAGTTTATATTGATGACATGTAAATTAAGTCCCTACAAAAAGAGGGCCATTTAAAACATTTGCAGGAGACTTTCGATATACTGAGGAAGTACAATATGAAGTTCAACCCCGAAAAGTGTGCATTTGGGGTTAGCTTGGGAATGTTTCTTGGTGTCATGGTGTCCAATCGGGGAATTGAGATCAACCCCGATAAAATCAAAGGTATCGAGGATATCACGGTAGTGAATAATATAAAGGTCGTGCAGAGGCTGGCGGGGCGGATAATCGCCCTAAGACGATTCATTTCGAGATCCTCAGATAGGAGCCACCGATTCTTCTCGTTGCTTAATAAGAAGAGCAATTTTATATGGACTCCGGAATACCAACAGGTCTTGGAGGAACTAAAGCGGTATTTATCGAGCCCGTCGCTGCTTCACACCCCGAGAGTGGACGAACAACTTTACCTATACTTGGCAGTCTCAGAGATAGCGGTAAGTGGAGTCCTGGTCCGAGAAGAACAAGGTACGCAATTCTCTGTCTATTATGTTAGTCGGACCTTAGGTGAGGCTGCAACTAGATATCCACACTTAGAAAAATTAGCGCTTTCTTTAATAAGCGCCTCTAGGAAACTAAAACCATATTTCCAATGTCATCCAATATGTGTTATAACAACTTATCCTCTTCGAAATATTTTGCACAAACCCGAGCTTTTGGTTCGATTGGCCAAATGGTCCGTAGAAATCAATGGGTATGATATTGAGTATCGACCCCGAACTGCCATCAAGTCTCAAATCTTGGCGGATTTCATGGATGACTTTACGTCGGCCCTCGTACTTGAGGTTGAAAAACAACTACTGATAAAATCGGGTACATCTTTGGGCGTCTGGACCCTCTTTAAGGACGGTGCTTCGAACGCGAAGGGGTCCGGATTAGGCATCGTACTAAAATCACCCACAAGTAATGTAGTTCGACAATCTATAAGAACTACAAAATTGACTAACAATGAGGCTGAGTATGAGGCTATGATTGCAGATCTCTAACTAGCTAGAGGCTTGGGACCGGAGGTCATAGAGGCTAAGTGTGATTCCCTCATCGTGGTAAACCAAGTTAACGGGACTTTTGAAGTCTGAGAAGACCGAATGCAGAGGTACTTAGATAAGCTACAGGTGACTCTACATCGATTTAGGGAATAGACCTTGCAACATGTACCTCGAGAACAGAACAACGAGGCCGACGCTCTTGCATAATTAGGTTCATCGGTCGAATACGACGAACTCAACTCGAGGATTGTCGTACAACTCATGAGATCAGTAATCGAAGAAAGTCACGCCGAAAAAAAATCCACAAGTTTAATCTGGGATTGGAGAAACAAGTATATAAAGTACATAAATAATGGGAAGCTTCCATCAGATCCAAAGGAGTCGAGAGCTCTACGCACAGAGGCAGCACGATTCACTTTGTTCGAAGATGGAACGCTGTTTAGAAGGACGTTCGATGGACCATTGGCAATATGTTTGGGACCAGAAGATACCGATTACATCCTACGGGAAGTTCACGAGGGCACTTGTGGAAATCATTCTGGTGCCGAATCGCTGGTCCACAAAGTAATCAGAGCAGGGTACTATTGGACCGATATGGAGAAGGATGCAAGGGAGTTTGTTCGAAAATGCGACAAATGCCAAAGGCATGCGCCCATGATTCATGAACCCGGGGAACTACTCCACTCGGTCTTGTCCCCATGGACCTTTATGAAATGGGGAATGGACATCGTTGGCACTCTTTCGTCGGCCCCAGGTAAAGTTCAGTTTATTTTGTTTATGACTGATTATTTCTGAATGGGTTGAAGAACAGGCTTTCGAGAAAGTCAGAGAAAAGGAAGTTGTAGACTTCATTTGGGACCACATCATGTGTCGATTCGAGATGCCTTCCGAGATTGTATGTGATAATGGAAAAAAATTCATCGGCAGCTAAGTAACTAAATTTCTCGAGGATTACAAGATCAAAAGGATCCTACCAACACCTTATCATCCTAGTGGGAACGGACAAGCCGAATCGACCAACAAAACTATCATCCAAAATCTTAAGAAGAGATTGATCGACGCAAAAGGAAAATGGAGAGAAATACTACCAGAGGTTCTATGGGCATACCGCACAGCATCAAAATCCAGTACCGGAGCAACACCGTTCTCGTTGGTTTATGGCGCCAAAGCCCTGATCTCGATTGAGGTCGGAGAACCTAGCACAGAGGAGTCGAATAACGAGACCATGAATACGAGCCTAGAATTGTTGGACAAAAGATGCGAAGCCACTCTCGTCCGATTGGCCGCTCAAAAATAGCGGATCGAAAGGTACTACAATCGAAGAGCCAATCTTCAACATTTTAACATCGGGGACTTGGTGCTAAGAAAAGTCACCCTCAATACCCGAAATTCGAATGAAGGAAAACTGGGTCAGAATTAGGAAGGACCGTATCAGGTTCTCGAAATCATTGGAAAAGGATCCTACAAGCTCGGCACGATGAATGGCGAACAACTGTCGAGCAATTGGAACGTATCATACCTAAAATGATACTATTGATAAGGTACGACCCCTTCTATTTTCATTTATATTTTAAAATAACCCTTATAGGTGTTCGACCAGAAACAATGATGGATTCTTCGACACTAAGCCTTTAGGTATGAAAACGAACGTTGCACTCTTTTTCCCTTAGACCGGTTTTGTCCCAAATGGGTTTTCCGGCGAGGTTTTTAATGAGGCAACCATTGATCGTGCTAACTTAGAATAATTCAACAGTATCCAAGGTTTCTTTACAATCAACGTCGAATACTGGGGGCATTGCCCTCGAATATCAACTTTGATGCGACAAAATTACTTCATGGCAACAGGGTCTCGATAGGAAATATTTGTAAGGGACAAATGGTCAAACTAATTGTGCTCGCGTAGTTTGCTCGAGCCCTAGCACAGAACATGTACGCATGTATAATAATTTATAAAGAGAAGTATTTTTCTTTACCGATATCTCATGCCTTAGAAAACTTTTCTATTTTATAATTTCATACTCTCGATCTATTATGTAAACAGGCTTATGGGCCAACCACAACCAGAATTCGGATACTTACCCTCATGCTCATTGACTGCCATCCGAAAAATAAATGAGATATAATTATTAAAACTCTGAGATCATAAGACCTTTTAGGCAACCCTCGATTTTTATAGGCCACCCCACTCGGGGACTGACACTTCGGGAAAGCTCGAAGTGAAATGGGAAAATAAGCCCAAGGGGAAAATCCAGAACTAAAAAGGCTACGGCCGAATTAACACGGTTCGGAGACGTCCGAATTCCGTAACAAAATAGGCCTTCGAATTCCCTCATAAACCGGTTAAAAAGGCTACCCCGGCAAAATCATAAAAGGCTTCGATACTATCAAGCCTCGAAAACTCTAATAAGTACAAAATTATTCAAACTCTCGAACAATTCCTTATTGCATGCTAAGGCATTACAAGTTTTGCAAATACAAATGATAAAAAACCTTTTCAAGTCGAAAAGGGGAGAAAGCCATAAACAATCTTTTTACAAAGGCTATATCGGCCTAATACAAAAGCCTAAGGGTTGTTTTTGCGTTCGAGAGACCATCCTCGCTCAAATAAATAACCTAAGGGTTATCTTACTTCGAGTTCGAGCAAGCACTCACTGAATCGTAGAGCCTAAGGGCTATACTAATTCGGTTTCAATCAAATGTAATTTTATAAGATAG
The DNA here is from genome assembly GCA_000715115.1 of Nicotiana otophora. NCBI lineage: Eukaryota > Viridiplantae > Streptophyta > Magnoliopsida > Solanales > Solanaceae > Nicotiana > Nicotiana otophora. Next base: position 29,366 of record AWOL01S0025613.1, read on the forward strand.
AAATGAAGAATATATATATATATATATATATATATATATATATATATATATGTCAAAAATCATTTACAAGGAACGTGGCCTGATCACATTTATCTACAAAAGACCGAAACAGTCTTAAAAGAAATACAAAAAATACTAATCCTAGAGGACTTAGTCTTATCCGATACCAGTATCTTCGCTCTTGAGGCCTTCTCCGCTTTCAGATCCGCTCATACTCCCAGAATCATCATCATCAGGAAAGACCAACACTCTGGCTTCAGCTTCGAGCTCTTTAGCATTCTCGATCTTGGCTGTAAGATCAAAACCACGAGCATGGATCTCCTCGAGAGTCTCCCTTCGATACTGGCATTTAGCATGCTCGGCAACCCAGTTTGCTCGAGCCTGAGCAGCTTCGGCAACCTCCTTTGCTCGAACCTGAGCAGCTTCAGCATCGGACCTGTTGACAGCCACCATTGCATCAGCGTTAGCCTTGGCCATTTCGACCTCTGATTTGGCCGTTGCAAGTTCTGTGGCCAGCCTCTATCAATCGGAAGTTGTTGAACCCAACCGAGACTGGAACTCCTAAATTTTCTTGGCTTGCAACAAGTCCTTCTCCATCAAGCTTCGGAGTTGGGTCTTAGCCGAGGTAAGTTGAGCTCGGGCAGCTTTCTTTTCTGAGGCAAGGCGGTCCATATTCTTCTTCCATATCTCGGCCTCCGCTTTCACTGCGTCCACTTCCTTATAAAGTTGTTCGATCACATAGAGCTTTCGCTGGACCTGTGGGACCGAACTGTTAGCCACCACGCCCGAGTCAGTGTCATTAACTTCAAAGATTCTTTTTACCTGCTCGGCCAGATCAGCTTGTTATTTTTGAGCTGCTTCTAGCTCAGCCCGAAGTCCTTTTGCTTCCCCTTCTCTTTGCTCACTGAGAAGCTTAAAGGCATCTCTCTCCTCAATAAGCCCTCGGTTTTCGGCTTCGTACCGGCTTAGCTCCCCTCGGGATCAGAAGAAAGCCTCGTAATGAAGCACATAAGCCTACAAAAATAGAATGAAGGAATTATACAATGAGAGAAAAGTACAAGAATGAAAATTGACAAAGAAAATATGAACTTACCCGGTTCACGCCCGGGATCGACACTATGGGCTAGAATCTGATTGGTCAGTTTATAACTTGAGTAAGCCTCGCCCGAGCTCTTCTTCGGAGCCTCCAAGTCACTCAGACCGGTGACATCTTCTGCCCCAACAAAATAATCACGAAAATGATCTTCCTCTCTGTGGGCTCCCTCCCCGTGACAAGTCTCCACAACCTGAGCGTCGCATATCATCGACTCAAAAAATAAAGGAAATGAGGGGGAATCCCCGATCTCTATTGCCCCAAGTGGGT
>AWOL01S0025614.1:0-34624 GCA_000715115.1 Nicotiana otophora
AAGTCGCAAATGCTTCCTTGACAGCACAAACATGTTTGACCAAAAGGGGTGTTTGAATTTTTCATTAATTATTTAATTAATTAATTAAATAATTGAAAAAATATTTGTCCAAAAAGATTAATCAATAAATCTTTGACCAAAGCCGAAGCCGAGCCGAGCGAGCGACGTCGACGACGGTGCGAGGCTTGCCTTTTTCTTAACTCTTTAAGAGCTAGAAGAAGAGCAATTATATATATACCCATTAAAAGCCTTTTCTTTCTCCAATATAGGACAATGTCCCTTTCCCAAGGGAAACTCAAATATTTTATTTTTTCTCCATTTCTCATTCACCTTCTTTAAGCTACACAAGCTTAAAATCCCAACACATTTAGCTTGTCACATGTTTGGATTAATTTACTCATTATTTAAGGTATTTCTGTAAGAGTTTGTTTTTTGGCAATTAACAAAATTAGATTACACCGGTATAGAAGTTAGCACTGCCACCCAAATAATAAAGAAACAACATATGATGGTCATACCTCACTTATTATGTCGACATATCATTAATTAAGCAAACGAAAACTTTGGCTACTCTTCGCACATGCAACTACTTTAATTAACTGGTGGCTTTCAAATGTTAACAGTCTAATTAAAAAGAGTTAAACCACAAAAGGAAAAAATACCACCCCCAAACAAAAAAAAACCTTTAATTTTAGCAACAACGAATGTAATGCTATACCTAATCAATTCAAGATAACAATAATTTTTGACTTATCAATAATATGTGTTTACTCTATGACTGTACTTGTATATTTGATTTTTTTAGGAGGAACAGATATATGATGAGAGACACATGTCATGGAAATGACCTTGCTTTTCAAAAAGGACGAGAATTAGTTCAATAAATGATACTTGAGCTTGATTAATTGCTCAACATAACTTGGATCTCGTGGAGATGTAACTCAAAAAAGATTTGATGAATTTTGTACATTAAATATTGATACCTTAATTTATCATGTTTCGTTTTCATTTAAGACCGAACATATAAGATAGCTAAGAAAGTTATTACGACATAACTTTTCTCATTTTCTCTAATTTAATATTTGAAGTTTTTCCTCGATCTATTAGTCATAAATTAGTTCTAAATCATATATTTACGTTTTTGTTTACTCTACTTAATTAGATTGACATTAGCAGATCGAACGCCCTACCTCAACATTTGTTTCTTATTTTTCTCGTTGAAACCATGTTGGCGGTTTCTTTTTAAGAAATAATAATTCTTATTTAAATTAGTCTCATTGTTCCTGTACTCATTCATAGTAAAGTTTTATCATCTCTCCGACTTCAAACCCAAGGCTGTTCTAGTCACAAAATATTGAAATATAACTCAAGAAAAAATATTAAAAGCTAGTGACCCAACGAAGGGGCCTGAAATATTGGTTGCTGCATTGTCCTATATAAGATCATATCTAAAATTCTAGCAAATAGATTACAAAGAGTAATTGCTAGGGTCATCAGTTAAGCTCAAGCAGGCTTCATTCCTGGGAGAAAAATAGCAGACAACATAATTCTATCCCATGAGCTTGTTAAGGCATACACAAGGAAGAACTCCTCTCCAAGATGTATGATTAAAATTGACCTGGAATGGATTTTTTTGGCGCAGGTGATGGTAGAACTGGGATTTCCTAGTAGGTTTCAACAGTGGGTGCTAGCTTGTGTGAAAACAGTGAGCTACTCTATAATTATAAATGGGGAACCTTCAGAGCTATTCCCAGCAAAGGGTTGAGGCAGGGAGGGAGATCCCATGTCTCCTTTCCTTTTTGCAATAGCTATGGAGTACTTGAGTGGATGCCTAAATGGATTGAAAAAGAAGAGTGGTTTTAAATATCATCCCAGATGTTCCAAGCTGGGAATCACTCATCTTAGCTTTGCGGATGACCTACTCCTCTTTGCTAGGGGTGACATGCCATCAGTCACTCAACTGCAATGCCTAAATCAATTTTATGAGGCTTCAGGCTTGAAATCTAATCAAGAGAAGAGCTCAATCTACTTTGGAGGTGTAACACAATTAGTAAGAGAAGAGATACCGCAGAAGCTAGGATATGCCAGAGCTGAATTACTAGTAAAGTATTTAGGAGTCCCTCTGTCCACTAAGAAGAATGTCAATAGCTCAATGGCAACCCCTCGTTGAGAAAATGTGTGATGACCCGATAGGTCATCTTTAAATTTAATAAATTATTTTTATGTTCTGAGACCTCAAATAGCATTATTCATTATTCCTCAACTTGCATGCGCAGTCCGTATAATTTTCCGAAAAGTTTTTATGTGAAAAATTGATTAAAATATGAAATAGAGCTTTAAAACTCAATTGGGTTGATTTTGATCAATATTTTGAGCAAACGGACCGGTATCAGTGTTTTGACAGCTCCGACAGGTTTGTATCATAATTTGGGACTTGGGCGTATGCCCGGAATCGAATTCGGAGGTCCCTAACTCGAGTTATCGCATGTTGTCGAAATTTTGAAGTTTAAAAGTTTAATGACTTAAGACATTTGACTAATGTTTCACTTTATTGATATCGGGTCCGTATTTTAATTCCGGAACCAGGTATAGCTCCATTACTATATTTATGTCTTGTCTGCCAAATTTGGTGAGAAACGGAGATGGTTTGACGTGATTCGAACGTCCGGTTGTTAAAATAGAAGTTTTAAAATTTATTGAAAATTTTATTTGATTTGGGGTCTAATTCATAGTTCTAGGCATTATTTTGGTATTTTGATCGCGCGAGCAAGTTCGTATGATGTTTTTGGACTTGTGTGCATGTTTGGTTTGGACCCCTGAGGGGCTCGGGTGAGTTTCGGAGTGGTTTTCGATCATTTCTAGGCCATTTAGCTAGTGGGTTTTGGCTACAGCAGTGTGCTATGCGATAGCGGGTAATTGGCCATGATAGCGATGTGTAAAATGGGAGAAATTGACTAGTGCTTCGCGATCGCGGATGACCTTTCGCGATCGCGTAGAGGAAACTTCTGCTGCATTGACCTGACTTTGGAAGCTTATATCTCGCAATCTATAAAGAAATTTGGAGATGATCCAAAAATAAAAGTTGTAGCTCTTTGTGTCTAGTTTTCAAAAAATTAAATCATTTTGCATTTGTAGTTGTGTACAAAATGTTATGATTGGTACACTATAGGTTGTCCGGGAAGATGTTTGGAAATCGCGAAGAAGAAATTTGTATTGTACAGGGCTGACTTTGGCAGCTTATATCTCGATATCTATAAGGCATTGGGAGATGACCAAAACATAAAAATTTTAGATCTTGCTGTCTAGTTTTCAGAAAGATAACCATATATTTTTTGGAGTTTTGTACAAAACGTTATGACCACTAAACTAGAGGCTGTCCGGAAGAGTTGGAGAAGGCTGTTGGAAAATTTGTTCTTCGCGATCGCGGGAGAATAGCCGCGATCACATAGAGTAAAATAATGCTGGAAACTTTTTGTGCTTCGCGATCGCGGGATTTGGCCGCGATCGCATAGTGTAAAGGACTAGGCAACAGAACTTAAGTTCTGAAAATGAGATTTTGTCCCATTTTTCACTTCTCACGATTTTGTGCTCGGGTAAGACGAGTTTTGGGCGATTGTTACAGAAAAATATTGGGGTAAGTATTCCTTATACTATATTGATTATATTTCATGATTCCATACTCATTTACATCATGAATTCGTGAATTTATGCAAGAAAAATCAGATTTTTATAAAATCTTCTAAAATTGTAAAATGAAGATTTGAAGGTCAATCCGATGTCGGAATTCAATAATTTTTATATGGTTGAACTCGTATCGGAACATGTGTTTAGATTTTGTAAGTTTTTCCGGGATGGGTTCCACTGTCAATTTTTAAAATGAATTTCGAATTTTAATCCGGATAATTAGTAAATTCATATGGAATTAATTCCTACGATTTATATTGAGTATATTGAATTGTTTATGACTAGATTTGAGGCTTTCAGACGCTAATTCACGAGGCAAGAGTTTATTGGAATCTTGAATTTGGTTGCAAAGTGAGGTAAGTATCGTGGTTAACCTTGACTTGAGGGAATAGAACCCTTGAATGATTTGTTATATGTAATTCATGTGAACGACGTATAAGTGAGGTGACGAGTGTCTATAAATCATCAAATTAATTATTTGCATAATTATTTAAACATCATAAATTATTTTAAGACATGAATTAATTGTTATAATAATTGTTTCTCTCATATTCCTTGTCAAATATTAATTCTTGAATTCATGCAATAATTGCTACATACTTAAGTGACCTGCCTTAGCCTCGTCACTATTTTGTCGAGGTTACGCTCGGGACTTACAGAGTACATGGGGTCAGTTGTACTCATACTACACTCTGCACTATTGTGCAGATTTTGAAGTTGGTCCCAGCGACGTACCATAGACTTGTTTGAATTTCAGCTACCTAGAGGAGACTTGAGGTATAACTGCACAACGTTTACAGTTCCGAAGTCCTCTTCTACTTTTTTTTTTGCTGTGTGCTTTCTTTCAGACAACTTTATTTTATTCAAACCCTTGTTTGTATTATTCTAGAAGCTCGTGCACTTGTGACACCAGATTCTGGGATGTATTTGGATAGTTCGTTTGTTATGGTCTTCCGCACTTTATTTCAGTAATGAACTTCTGTTTAATTTAATTTGTTTAAAAATGGTTAAAATTATTCTAATATTAGTTTGCTTATAAGTGAAATGTTAGACATCATCACGATTTTGAAGGTGGGAATTTCGGATCGTGACAATTATTTTTCAGTTCGATAATGAGAGAGATGAGTTGGCTAACCAAGGATGGTGGTCGGCGTTAGTAAGATAGCGATTAATTTGGCAGCGGCGTCTGAGCAGCACGATAGAGGACCTTTGGAAAAAAGTTTTCCTAAAATTATCCTTAGTTCGTGATTTATAATTGGAGGGAATATGTGAATTTTATGGGAAAATATTGGTGGGAAAGAAAAAATATTGACTTCAATTAGTGATTATTAGGGACCATTCTTTTTAATTGCCAGCAAAAAGGTAGTTTCTCCCGGCTAATGTGCATTTGTCATTCACATAATCAATACAACGGATAGAGAGAATTTTCACAAAGAAATCAATATTTTATCAATAATTACTTTCACAATTTAACATCTCAACCGCGAATCAATATTTACAATTTTATCGACCTTTGTGGAACCGGATACAAGTCTTCCAACATTTCAATAACAACAATAAGCATGGATAACAAAATTTAAGACTACAAATTTGCAAGAATGAAATTTCACTCGCATGCTATGACTCGACAACAATGTATAGATGCTACCTCAACTATACATCGTATTCAACAACAAAACACGTAGCAAATACTCACACAATACATATTCCCTCAAGCCAAAGTTAGACACAACACTTACCTCAAATTCGCAAGCCACTCACTGCTCAAGTATCGCTTTCCCTTTAGAATTCACCTCCAACCCACTCGTATCTAATCATAATTAGTTTAACATCATCAATTATCGCTAAAGGAATCAATTTTAATGCATAATTACAGTTTTCCTAAGTTTTCCCAAAAAAAGTCAAAAACCGACCCCGGGCCCGCTTGGTCAAAACCCGAGGTTCGGACCAAAATCCATTTACCCATTCACCCCCGAGCCCGAATATATAATTAGTTTTGGAATCCATCCTCAAATTGAGGTCTAAATCCCCAAATTTTCAAAATTCTTAGTTTTTACCCAAAACCCCTAATCCTGCCATGAAAACCTTAGATTTTAGGATGAAATCTTGTAAAATGTAGTGAAAGATTGAAGGAAACCAGTTTAGAATCACTTACCTATGATTTGGGAAAGAAATGGTCTTTGAAAAAATCGCCTCTTGTGTTTTAGGTCTTGAAAATTTGGAAAATGAATGAAAAATCCCGTCTAAGTCTAAAATATCCCTTTGTCAATAATAAATTAGTGAAAATTAACTAATTGCCAATAAATGATTGCCGCTAAAATGACTTATTGTTGTAGTATACCTGTACATACATCAATAATCCTCAAATCCTATGTGCTAGTCTACTACTAACTCGAAATTTAAGCTGCTGAAGGAGTTTTCTAGTTTGAGAAGAAGCTCTCACGTTACAAACACATGCAACAGTCCTAGCTAACTCTTCTACTTCCCTGCTACGTTTCTCAAAGATTCTGAGATTTCTCTCATCCAAATCATGTGTATTGTCTAAGCATAGACCATTTTGAAGACAACAACATTCCTTGATTTCCCTTTTGCATTTTCCCCTGCCCATTTCCAATGTTGGCTCCATGAATTTGCACAGTAAGTTCGTTTTTGCATCCATGGTAGTATCCTCTTCCATAGTCTCTTGGCAAACTCACATTCAGCGAACATATGGTTTCTACTTTCATCATAGGATTGGCATAGAATGCTTAGGGTGTCCACCTGCATTCCCCATCGATCCAGCCTATCACTAGTCAGCATCATGTCCTGAAGATACATCCACAATGTGAATTTAGCTTTAGCCCTTGCATCATTCCTGAACATAAACAACTTCCATTCCACTCTAGGTAATTGACCAAGCATCAGATAGTATATTTGTCTGATCATGTTGTTGTTGCTCTTGTTCTGAATTTGTGTTGGTTCCACCAAATCCCTTGCCTCAATCATCTTTCTGACTAGCCAAGAGGCATGCTGAGGTATTGGCATTTCACAAATTTGTTTCCCTTTTATGTAATAGGCATGTATCCATTTGATTCTTTGATGTCCCCTTTGTGTGCAAGATCCCGGTGATTCTTTGATGCTGCTGCTCTGTTCCACACTTTGAGGTTGATTAGATTAAGTCCACATGCACCTTTAGGTGTACATATCTTCTCCCAAGCCACTAATGATCTTTTTGTGAAGACGTTCTCTCCCGACCAGACATAGCTCCTGCAGTAATCTTCAATTGTCTTAAGCACTTAACTAGGGATCAAGAAATTCTCACCTTCAAGACCGTGATGACGCGTAACATTTCACTTGCTAGGCAAGCCAACATTAAAATAATTTTAACCATTTTTAAACAAATTAAATTAAACAGAAGTTCATTACTAAAATAAAGTGCGGAAGACCATAACAAACGAACCATCCAAATACATCCCTGAATCTGGTGTCACAAGTGTACGAGCTTCTAGAATAATACAAACAAGGGCCTGAATGAAATAAAGTTATCTGAAAGAAAACACACAGCAAAAAAACAAAGTAGAAGGAGACTTCGGAACTGCGGACGTTGTGCAGTTATACCTCAAGTCTCCTCTGGGTAGCTGAAATTCGAGCAAGTCTATGGTACGCCGCTGGGACCAACTCCAGAATCTGTACAAGAAGTGCAGAGTGTAGTATGAGTACAACCGACCCCATGTACTCTGTAAGTGCCGAGCCTAACCTCGACGAAATAGTGACGAGACTAAGGCAGGTAACTTACATTAACTTGTCCGCAATAATAGTAATAACAACAATAATAGAAATAAAATAGGCAATTCATTTCAATAGTTGAAGCCAACTCGACGATCATAACCAACTATTATTTCAATCAATTTCCATTGCGGCGTGCAACGCTCCAACAATATAAACTTAAAAATATAATTTATTGTGGCGTGCAACCTGATCCCCCAATATAATCTTTTTCATTTCCGTTGCGGCGTGCAATCCGCTCAAACAATATAATTTAACAACTCTTAAATATAATAAAAATACTCGCATAAATACCACATTCACTAAGAAATTATTTGGCAACAAAGCACACAATATTTATAAATTATTTTGGAAACAAGTAATAACAAGTAGCAATTAATTGTGAAAATCAGGGATAAAACAGGCAATTTCATATTTAATATGTTAAATGTCAAATAGCAATTAAGACACATAAATCAAATAAGCATGTAAAAATTATTGCATGAATTCAAGAATTAATATTTGACAAGGAATATGAGAGAAACAATTATTATAACAATTAATTCGTGTCTTAAAATAATTTATGATGTTTAAATAATTATGCAAACAAATAATTTGACGACGTATAGACACTCGTCACCTCACATATACGTCGTTCACATAAATTTCATATAATCATTCAAGGGTTCTATTCCCTCAAGTAAAGGTTAACCACGACACTTACCTCGCTTCACAACCAAATTCAAGATACCAATAAACACTTGCCTCGCGAATTAGTGTTCGAAAGCCTCAAATCTAATCATAAACAATTCAATATACTCAATACAAACCGTATGAATTAATTCCATATGAATTTACTATTTTTTCGGATTAAAATTCGAAATGTATTTTAAAACTTGATAGTGGGACCCACGTCTCGAATTTCATAAACAACTCACAAAATCTGAACACCCGTTTCAATACGAGTTCAACCATACAAAAATTATCGAATTCCGACATCGGATTGACCTTCAAATCTTTATTTTACAATTTTAGAAGATTTTATAAAAATCTGATTTTGCTTGCATAAATTCACGGATTCATGATATAAATGAGTATGGAATCATAAAATATAATCAATATAGTATAAGGAACACTTACCCCAATATTTTCTCGTAAAAATCGCCTAAGATTCGTCTTACCCGAGCACAAAATCGTGAAAAGTGAAAAATGGGACAAAATCTCATTTCCAGAACTTAAGTTCTGTTGCCTAGTCCTTTACACTATGCGATCGCGGCCAAATCCCGTGATCGCGAAGCACAAAAATTTTCCAGCATTATTTTACTCTATGCGATCGCGGCTATTCTCCCGCAATCGCGAAGAACAAATTTTCCAACAGTCTTCTCCAACTCTTCCGGATAGCCTCTAGGCTAATGGTCATAACCTTTTGTACAAAACTCCAAATAATAAATGATTTATCTTTCTGAAAGCTAGACACCAAGATCTACAACTTTTTATGTTTTGGTCATCTCCCAATTCCTTATAGATTCTGATATATAAGCTGCCAAAGTCAGCCCTATGCAACAAATTTCTTCTTCGCGATTTTCAAACATCTTCTCGGACAGCCTGTAGTGTACCAACCATATATTTTTGTAAGCAACTCCAAATTCCAAATGGTTTACTTTTATGAAAACTAAACACAAAGGTCTACAACTTTCATTTTAGGATCATCTCCCAATTCCTTATAAATTACGAGATATAAGCTTTCAAAGTCGGGTTAGTGCAACAGAAGTTTCCTCTGCGCGATCGCGAAAGTTCATCCGCAATCACGAAGCACTGGTCAATTTCTCCCATTTTACTCATCGCTATCGTGGCCAATTACCCGCTATCGCATAGCACACTACTGCAGCCAAAAACCAGCACCTAAAAATGGCCTAGAAATGGTCTGAAACCACCCCGAAACTCACCCGAGCCCTTCGGGGCTCCAAACCAAACATGCACACAAGTCAAAATATATCATACGAACTTGCTCACACGATCAAAACACCAAAATAATGCCTAGAACTACGAATCGGATCCCAAATCAAATGAAATTTTTAATAAAACTTTAAAACTTCTATTTTAACAACCGGACGTCCGAAGCACGTTGAACCGGCTTTGCTTCTCACCAAATTTGGCAGACAAGTCATAAATATAGTAATGGAGCTATATCGGGTTCCGGAACTAAAATACGGACCCGATGTCAACAAAATCAAACATTAGTCAAATCTCTTAAGTCATTAAACCTTTAAACTTCAAAATTTTGACAACATGCGATAACTTGAGCTAGGGACCTCCGAATTCGATTCCGGGCATACGTCCAAGTCCCAAATTATGATATGGACCTGCCGGAGCTGTCACAACACTGATCCGGGTCCGTTTGCTCAAACTATTGACCAAAGTCAACCCAATTGAGTTTTAAAGCTCTATTTCACATTTTAATCAATTGTTTCACACAAAAACCTTTCAGAAAATTATACGGACTGCGCACGAAAGTCAAGGAATAATGAATAGAGCTATTTGAGGTCTCAGAGAATAGAAATAGTTTATTAAATTTAAATATGTCCTATCGGGTCATCACATTCTCCACCTCTAAATCAAACGTTCGTCCTCGAGCGAAATTAGAAAATTACTTCAACTGGTGAAAAGGTGTGGATATCTACTTCGCATGTCCGACTCGGACTCCTAGGTAGTTGCCTCAATCGGTTGACCTCTCCATTGCACCCGAACTGAAGGAACATTCTTAGATCTCAACTGTGGGACCTACCAGGCTAGAATAGCTACCAGCTCCTCCTCATAAGTCAAATCCTTGTCCAATTGGACTGAGCCGAAATCTAATACATGGGACAGATCACCATGATATTTTCGGAGCATAAACACATGGAACACCGAATGAACTACTGATAAACTAGGCGGTAGTGCAAGCCTGTAGGCTACTTCACCCACCCTTTCAAGAATTTCAAAGGGCCCGATATACATTGGGCTCAACTTTCCCTTCTTTCTGAATCTCATTACACCTTTCATCAGTGAAACCTGTAGCAATACTCTTTCTCCAACCATGAAGGCAACATCACGAACTTTACGGTCGGTATAACTCTTTTGCCTAGACTGAGCTGTGCAAAGTCGATCCTGAATAATCTTGACCTTATCCAAGGCATCATGTACCAAATTGGTACCCAACAACCGAGCCTCTCCTGGTTCAAACTAGCCAATTGGCGAACGACACCGTCTCCCGTATAATGCTTTATATGGAGCCATTTGAATGCTCGACTGGTAGCTGTTATTATAGGCAAATTCCGCAAGTAGCAAGAACTCATCCTAAGAACCTCCAAAGTCTATAACACAAGCGCAAAGCATATCTTCCAATATCTGAATAGTGCGCTCTGACTGTCCGTTTGTTTGTGGATGAAATATTGTACTTAACTCAACCCGCATGCCTAACTCACATAGTACAGCCCTCCAGAAGTACGAGGTGAACTGCGTACCTCGATTGGAAATGATAGACACGGGCACACTATGAAGGCATACAATCTCACAGATGTAAATCTCCGCTAACCGCTCTGAAGAATAGGTAACAACTACTGGAATGAAATGTGCTGACTTGGTCAACCTGTCCATAATGACCCAAACTGCGCAAAGTTTCTCTGAGTCCGTGGAAGCCCAACAACAAAATCCATAGTAATACGTTCCCACTTCCACTAAGGAATTTCTAACTTCTGAAGCAAACCACCAGGTCTCTGATACTCGTACTTGACTTGCTGACAATTTAGACACCGAGTTACATATGTAACTATATCTGTCACGACCCAAAATTCCAACCTGTCGTGATGGCGCCTATCTCAATACTAGGCAAGCCGATAATCTCAATAAACCACAATTTCTCTTAAGTTTGAAAATATAATATTTAAATACAATATAAAATCCCACAAATTTTGATACAAACACTCCCCAAAACCTGGTGTCACTATGTACATGCGCATCTAATATGGATACACGTCAAAAGGAAACGGTCTATAATAGTCTAAGACTAAATATAGTAAACAAGGAGATAGCGAAGGAGAGACAAGGTTTGCGAAACACGGCAGCTATCTCTGAATCTCTGGATAATCAACTGTGTGAGAAACATCAACACCCGCGATGTCCAAAAGCACCTGGATCTGCACAGGAAGTGCAGGGTGTAGTATGAGTACAACCAACTCAGCAAGTAACAATAATAAATAAGGAATTGAAGATAGTGACGGGCTACACAGTTATAGTTCATTTTCAGTAATTCCAACAAAGAATAGACATGCTTTCAGATCCAACAGTTTAAGTCAAATCAATTTATATAGTTCATGTAATCCGGATATAAAATCTTTCAGAGAGTTTCACAACAATGACAAATAGCAACTAAGTGTAACAACAAATGAAAAGCAAGTACAACCTCTTAGGCCAACAATCACTCCACTCGTCACAACAACTCAACCACCTGGCTCTCAGCCCTCAGCACTCACACTCAATGGGTACCCGTGCTCACTGGGGGTATATAGACTCCGGAGGGGCTCCTACAGCCCAAGCGCTATAATCTGCACGGACAACTCACGTGCTGCATGGACAACTCACGTGCCATAATATAAATATCTAGATCCGCACGGCCAACTCACGTGCTATGGTATAATACCTCACAATCAGGCCCTCGACCTCCCTCAGTCGTAAAGCTCTCTAGTCTCCCGAGCTCTCCACAATCATAAAATCAGCCCAAACAACAATGATATGACACATCAATAATGAACAATAGAGACTGAGATAAATTAATCAAATAAGTTGTGACTGAGTACAAAACAACAATTTAAGCAGATAATTCACATGTACACGACCTCTGTGGGTCCCAACAATACCAATATATAGCCTAAACATGGCTTCTAGAACGACTTATAGTCAAGTTTCCACAACACATAGAGAGAACATAACTATCAACAAGTTATTCAGCTTTACAGTTTTTCCAGGACCGACCAAGTCACAATCCCCTCGGTGCACGCCCACACGCCCGTCACCTCAAAAATAATCACATGACACAAAATTCTGGAGTTTCATACTCTCAGGACCAGATTTAAAACTGTTACTTACCTCAGAGCATGAAATTCTTTACTCTAGTATGTCATTGCCTCAAATTCGACCTCTGAATGCCTCAAATCTAGTCACAAATAATTCGTTTTAGTCAATAAAATTTATTAGAATTAATTCTATATGAAAATACAATTTTTCCATAAAAATCCGAATTTTAACTCCAAAAATTATCCGTGGAGCCCATGTCTCGGAATTCGACAAAAGTTACAAAATATGAACCCCCATTCCATCGCGAGTCTAACCATACTAAAATTACTAAATTCCGATAACAATTCGGCCCTCAAATCCTCAAATTTATCCAAGAGGGTTTTCAAACCTTTCCAAATTAATTCACCAATTAAATGATAAAAACAACCATGGATTCAGGTAATTTAACCAATATTGAGTTAAGAACACTTACCCCGTTGTTTCCTATGAAAATATCCCAAATATCGCCTCAATTCGAGCTCCAAATCGTTAAAAATGGAAAATGGGACGAAGTTCCATTTTCTGAACTTAAACTTTCTGTCCAGACCTCTCTTCTTCACGAACGCGACATGTTGTTCGCGAAGCACAACTCGACTGCCCACAAATTTATCCCTTCGCGAACGCGATCGTGCCTTTGCGAATGCGAAGCTTTACCGACTCAGACCTTCGCGAATGCGACCACCACCTCGCGAACGCATAGAACAAGGACCTGGGGTCCCCAATAGCTTCACTCCTCTTCGCGAACGCGACACCACTCATGTGTTCGCGATGCACACACAGAAAATATCTTCGCGTTCGCATCCTCCCCTTCGCGAATGCGAAGAACAAAACCTCACAGTCAGAAAACAGTCTTCGCGAACGCGAGGGCCCACTCATGAACGCGAAAGAGAAAATCAGAAAAAATGCAGCATCAGATATCAGCAATCTCACCAAGGCCAAAAATGATCTGTTAACCCTCCGGAACTCACCCGAGCCCCCCGGGACCTCAACCAAACATACCATCAAGTCCTAAAATATCATACGAACTTAGTCGAACCCTCAAATCACCTCAAACAATGCTAAAACCACGAATCATGCATGACTCTAGAGCATATCAAATCACGTCCGATTGACCTTAAATTTTGCACACAAGTCATAAATGACATAATGGAGGTATTCCAAATTTCAGAATCAGATTCCGACCCCGATATCAAAAAGTCAACCCCCCGGTCAAACTTTTCAAAATTTTAACTTTCGGCATTTCAAGACTAATTCTACCACGGACCTCCAAATAATTTTTCGGACATGCTTCTAAGTCCAAAATCACCATACGGAGATATTAGAATCATCAAAATTCAAATCTGAGGTTGTTTACATATAAGTCTACATCCAGTCACTTTTCTAACTTAAAATCTTCAATTATAAGACTAAGTGTCTCATTTCACTCTGAATTCCTTCCGAACCCGAATCTACCAACCCGATAAGTCATAAATCAATTGTAAGGCATAAATTGAGCAGTAAATGGGGGAACAAGGTTATAATACTTAAAATGACAGGCTGGGTCGTTACATTCTCTCCCTTTTAAACAAACATTCGTCCTCGAACGGGTTTAGAATCATACCTGGAGTCTCAAATATGTGAGGATATTTGCTTCGCATATCCTGCCCAACCTCCCAAGTAGCTTCGCCGACTGGCTGGCCTCTCCATTGTACCTTCACTGATGCTGTGTTCTTTGACCTCAGCTTTCGAACCTGCTGGTCTAAAATAGCCACCGGCTCCACATCATAAGTCAAATTACTGTTCAGCTGTACTGTACTGAAATCCAGAATATGAGACGGAGCCCCGACATACTTTCGGAGCATGGATACATAGAACACTGGATGAACACATGATAGACTAGGTGGCAAAGCAAGTTCATAAGCCACCTCTCCAATTTTCTTAAGTATCTCAAAAGGCCCGATATACCGAGGGCTCAACTTACCCTTCTTCCCGAACTTCAACACACCCATAATGGGTGAAATCTTGAGCAGAACCTTCTCCCCCACCATAAGAACAACATCACGAACCTTCCTATTGTCATAACTCTTCTGTCTAGACTGTACCGTGCGAAGCCGTTCCTGAATCACTTTGACCTTTTCTAAAGCATCCTGAACCAAGTCAGTACTTAATAGATTAACCTCCCCCATTTCAAACCAATCCACCGGAGACCGGCACCGTCTTCCATACAAATCCTCATACAGAGCCATCTAAATACTCGACTGGTAGCTATTATTGTAAGAAACTCCATGAGTGGCCGAAATTGATCCCAAGAACCCCCAAAATCAATGACACAAGCGCGTAACATATCTTCCAATATTTGAACAGTGCGCTCGGACTGTCCTTCCGTCTGAGGGTGAAATGCTGTACTCAGCTGAACCTGTGTGCCCAATTCACGCTGCATTGCTCTCCAAAACTGTGATGTAAACTGTGTGCCCTGATTTGAAATGATGGACATTGGCATACCGTGTAGGCGAACAATCTCGCAAATATAGATCCCAGCCAACCGCTTCGAAGAATAATTAGTAACAACTGGAATTAAATGCACAGATTTGGTCAACCGATCTATTATCACCCAAACAACATCAACAAAGTATGTGGAATCCCAACTACGAAATCCATGCTAATACGCTCCTATTTCCACTCAGGAATTTCAAGTCTCTGAAGCAATCCTCCCGGCCTCTGATATTCATTCTTTACTCGTTGACAATTTAGACACCGAGTTACAAACCCAACTATATCTTTCTTCATTCGCCTCCACCAATAGAGCTGCCTCAAATCCTGATACATCTTCGCGACACCCGAATGAATGGAGTAACGTNCCATCTAAATACTCGACTGGTAGCTATTATTGTAAGAAACTCCATGAGTGGCCGAAATTGATCCCAAGAACCCCCAAAATCAATGACACAAGCGCGTAACATATCTTCCAATATTTGAACAGTGCGCTCGGACTGTCCTTCCGTCTGAGGGTGAAATGCTGTACTCAGCTGAACCTGTGTGCCCAATTCACGCTGCATTGCTCTCCAAAACTGTGATGTAAACTGTGTGCCCTGATTTGAAATGATGGACATTGGCATACCGTGTAGGCGAACAATCTCGCAAATATAGATCCCAGCCAACCGCTTCGAAGAATAATTAGTAACAACTGGAATTAAATGCACAGATTTGGTCAACCGATCTATTATCACCCAAACAACATCAACAAAGTATGTGGAATCCCAACTACGAAATCCATGCTAATACGCTCCTATTTCCACTCAGGAATTTCAAGTCTCTGAAGCAATCCTCCCGGCCTCTGATATTCATTCTTTACTCGTTGACAATTTAGACACCGAGTTACAAACCCAACTATATCTTTCTTCATTCGCCTCCACCAATAGAGCTGCCTCAAATCCTGATACATCTTCGCGGCACTTGGATGAATGGAGGACCGCGAACTGTGAGCTTTCTAGAGAATCAGCTCTCACAACCCATCTACATTAGACACACATAGCCTGCCCTGTATCCGTAATACAATGTCATCCCCAATAGTGACTTCCTTGGCATCACCGTGTTGAACCGTGTCCTTAAGGACAAGCAGATGTGGGCCATCATACTGACGTTCTTTAATACGATCATACAGAGAAGACTGGGAAACCACACAAGACAAAACTCGTTTCGGCTCTGAAATATCCAATCTAACAAACTGATTAGCCAAGGCCTGAACATCCAATGCTAAAGGCCTCTCTGCTACCAGTAAGTATGCTAAGCTGCCCAAACTCTCCACCTTACAACCCAAGGCATCAGCCACTACATTGGCCTTTCCGGGATGATAAAGAATAGTGATATCATAATCCTTAAGCAACACTAACCATATTTGCTGCCGCAAATTTCTTAAGATCCTTCTGTTTAAACAAATGTTGTAGACTCCGATGATCGGTATATACCTCACACTGGACACCGTACAAGTAATGCCGCCAGATTTGTAAGGCATGAACAATAGCTGCTAACTCAAGATCATGGACTGGATAATTCTTCTCAGGTACCTTAAACTGTCTGGACACATAGGCAATCACCCTACCATTTTTCATAAGCACTACGCCGAGACCAATACGTGACGCATCACAATACACAGTATAAGACTCTGAACCTGTAGGCAACACCAATACTGGAGCTGTAGTCAAAGCTGTCTTGAGCTTCCAAAAGCTCTCTTCACACTCATCCAACCACCTGAACGGAGCACCTTTTTGGGTCAATTTAGTCATGGGCGATGCAATAGACGAGAATTCCTCCACGAAACGACGATAATAACCGGCCAAGCCGAGAAAACTCTGAATCTCATTAACTGAAGATGGCCTGGGCCAACTCTGATCTGCCCTTATTTTCTTCGGATCTACCTTAATTCCTTCACTAGACACTATATGTCCCAAGAATGCCACCGAACTAATCCAAAACTCACATTTAGAGAATTTGGCATAAAGTCTCTCCTCTCTTAGACTCTGTAATACAATACCCAAGTGTTGTGCATGCTCCTCCCGGCTACATGAGTACACCGGAATATCATCAATAAATACTACGACAAATAAATCAATATATGGCTGGAACACACTATTCATCAAATACATAAATGTTGTTGGGGCATTGGGTTAGCCCAAAAGGCATCACAAGAAATTCGTAGTGGACATAACGAGTTCTGAATGTCGTCTTTAGAATATCCGAATCTAGAATTTTCAACTGGTGATACCCTGATCTCAAATCAATTTTGGAGAACACCCTCACTCATTGAAGCTGGTTAAATAAGTCATCAATACGCGGCAAAGTATATTTATTCTTGATTGTAACTTTGTTCAACTGCCTATAATCAATGCACATCTGCATAGTACCATTTTTCTTCTTCACAAACAGAACCGGTGCACCCCAAGGTGACACACTAGGCCTAATAAACCCCTTTTCAAGGAATTTCTGAAGTTGCTCTTTCAATTCTTTTAACTCAACTGGTGCTATATGATACGGAGGAATAGAAATGGGCTGAGTGCCCTGCACCAAGTCAATACCGAAATCAATATCCCTATTGGGTGGCATACCCGGCAGGTCTGCAGGAAATACATCCGGAAAGTCCCGCACGGTCGGTACTGAATCAATAACAGGAGTATCTGCATCAACATCCCTCACAAAGGCCAAATATGACAGACATCCCTTTCCAACCATACGTCGGGCCTTCAAATAAGAAATTACCCTACTAGGAACAAAATGTAGCGAACCTCTCCATTCAACCTTTGGCAACCCCGGCATCGTCAACGTCACGATTTTTGCGTGACAGTCTAGAATAGCATGACATGGAGACAACCAATCCATACAAAGGATTACATCGAAATCAACCATACCGAGTAATAAGAGATCAACTTTAGTCTCCAGTTCCCCAATAGTTACCACACACGACCGATCCACAGTAATAATATTGCCCACCGGTATAGATACACAAAAAGGTGAAACTAAGGACTCACAGGGCTTATCCAGATAATGAGCAAAATAAGATGATACATATGAATAAGTGGAACCAGGGTCAAATAATATAGAAGCCTCCTTGTGGCACACGAAACAATACATGTGATCACTGCATCTGAGGAAACAATATCTGGCCTGGCAGGAAAAGCATAGAATCGAGTTTGCCCACCACCTGATCGGCCTCCCCTTCCTGGACGACCCCTAGCTGCCTGACCCCCACCACGAGCTGGCTGGGCGGGTGATGGAACTGTTGGTGCTGGTGCTGTCAATCGAGGACTCTACTATGGAGCCCCACTCAATAGCCTAGGACACTCTCTCTTGAAATGACCATATTCTTCGCACTCGAAACAACCCCTTCTTTGATGGAACTGCTGCTCATGATAACTCGAGGAATAACCTACAGAAGCCTAAGCGGACGAGGCATGATGAGAACTCTGCGCTGGTAGTGCACTGAATGAAGACTGGCCTGAGTGAGCACTGTAAGAACCGTGGCTAGCTGATGCACTTCGATGAGCTGGACGACCCGTCTGAGCGTGTCTGTAAGAACGACCCCTACCACGGTGAAACTGACCCCCCTAAAGGAACACTACTGTAATCACCCGGACTACGAGGCCTCTTAGCCTCTCTCTCTCTCTCTCTCTCTCCACATTCCTGACTACGAACCATATCTATCTGCCGAGAAATGTCCACTACCTCATCAAAGGTAGCACTAGATACTCTCTCCCTAGTTATAAGTAACCGCAACTGATATGTGAGGCCATCAATGAACCTCCTAATCCTCTTTCTATCTGTGGGAACCAACTAGACTGCGTGACGAGCCAACTCAAAAAATCTCATCTCGTACCACGTCACGGACATATCACCTTAGCGAAGCTTCTCAAACTGTGCGCGCAGCTCCTCTCTGCGAGACTGAGGTACGAACTTCTCTAAAATGACCACAGAGAACTACTGCCAAGTAAGGGGTGGTGCGCCAACAGGCCTACGCTTCTCGTAAGTCTCCCACCATCTGAGTGCAGCCAAAAGAAAACTGAAAAGTAGTGAATGAGACCCAACTGGTCTCCAGAATATCCGCTATTCGAAGCATCCATTGACACCTATCCAGAAAATCCTAAGCATCCTCTAACTCATTACCGCTAAATGGTGGAGGTCGAAGCCTCTCAAATCTCTCAAGTCTCCTCTGCTTATCATCTGCCATAACAAGAACTACCGGGGCCTGAACAGCTGCAACCAACTGGGATGGTAATGCCCCCGATATCTGAAGTCCATGTACTACCTGGTCTGGGGTACGGGCAACAAGGGTATGAGTACCTCCCCCGGCCTAAGAAGTGGCAGGTACAGCCTGAGCTGAAACCACCTGAGCCAGACCAGTGCAAGCTGCCAATATCTGGGCCAAAGTCTCCGGACGGCCTGGAATCTCAATGGGCACAGCTAGTGCCTGAGCTGACCCTGTCGGCTCAACTATATGTGGAATCTGCTCCTGAGCTGGAGCAACTGGTGGTACTACAGGTGCTGGTCCAACTGTGGTACGATCTATACCTCGACCCCGGCCTCTACCATGACCCTGACCTCTCGCGGCCCTAACTAGTGGCAATGGTGCCTGACCGTCCAATCCGGTAGTACGTGTCTTTACCATCTGTGAGAGAATAGAATAACAGAAATTTAGTTTCCGGAATCAACAAATTCGCACGACAGAATACAAGAAAGTGAAATTTTCCTAAGGGTTCTGCAGCTTCTTGAAGAGAAGTACCGACGTCTCTGTACCGATCCGCAAGACTCTACTAAACTTGCTCATGACTCGTGAGACCTATGTAACCTCTGTCTCTTATACACATCTAATGTGTATAAGAGACAGCTACTAAACTTGCTCATGACTCGTGAGACCTATGTAACCTAGGCTCCGATACCAACTTGTCACAACCCAAAATCCCAACCTGTCGTGATGGCGCCTATCTCGATACTAGGCAAGCCGATAATCTCAATAAACTACAATTTCTCTTAAGTTTGAAAATATAATATTTACAATACAAAATCCCACAAATACTGATACAAACACTCCCTAAAACCTAGTGTCACTGAGTACATGAACATCTAATATGGATACAAGTCAAAAGGAAACAGTCTATAATAGTCTAAGACCAATACAGTAAACAAGGAGATAAGGAAAGAGAGAGAAGGTCTGCGAAACATGGCAGCTACCTCTGAATCTTCGGATAATCAACTGTGCGAGAAAAATCAACACCCGCTATGTCCAAAAGCACCAGGATCTGGACACGAAATACAGGGTATAGTATAAGTACAACCAACTCAGCAAGTAACAATATTAAAAAATGAATTGAAGATAGTGACGAGCTACACAGTTATAGTTCATTTTCAGTAATTCCAACAGAGAATAGACATGCTTTCAGATCCATCAGTTTAAGTCAAATCAATTTATACAGTTCATGTAATCCGGATAAAAAATATTTTAGAGAGTTTCAAAACAATGACAAATAGCAACTAAGTGCAACAACAAATGAAAAACAAGTACAGCCTCTCAAGCCAACAATCACTCCACTGGTCACAACAACTCAACCACTCGGCTCTCAACCCTCATCACTCACACTCAATGGGTACCCACGCTCACTAGGGGTTGTACAGACTCCAGAGGGGCTCCTACAACCCAAGCGCTATAATCTGCACGGACAACTCATGTGCTGCACGGACAACTCACGTGCCATAAATATCTGGATCTGCACGGCCAACTCACGTGCTATAGTATAATATAAGGATCTGCACGGACAACTCACGTGCTGCATGACCAACTCACGTGCTATAGTATAATATAAGGATCTGCACGGACAACTCACGTGCTGCATGACCAACTCACGTGCTATGGTATAATATCTCACAATCAGGCCCTCGGCCTCACTCAGTTATAAAGCTCTCCAGTCTCCCGAGCTCTCCACAATCATAAAATAAGCCCAAACAACAATGATATGATACATCAATAATGAATAATAGAGACTAAGATAAAATAATCAAGTAAGTTGTGACCGGGTACAAAACAACAATTTAAGTAGATAATTCACATGTACACGGACTTTGTGGGTCCCAACAATACCAACATATATCCTAAACATGATTTCTAGCATGACTTATTGGCAAGTTTCCACAACACATAGAGAGCACATAACTATCAACAAGTTATTCAGCTTTACAGTTTTTCCGGGACGGACCAAGTCACAATCCCCTCGGTGCACGCCCACACGCCCGTCACCTAGCATATGTGTCACCTCCAAAATAATCACATGACACAAAATTCCGGGGTTTCATACCCTTAGGACCAGATTTAAAATTGTTACTTACCTTAGAGCGTGAAATTCTTTACTCCAATCTAGTCACAAATAATTCGTTTCAGTCAATAAAATTTTTTGGAATTAATTCCATATGAAAATATAAATTTTCCATTAAAATCCGAATTTAACTCCAAAAATCGTCCGTGGGGACCACATCTCGGAACTCGACAAAGGTTACAAAATATGAACCCCCATTCCACCACGGAACCATACCAAAATTACTAAATTTCGATAATAATTCGGTCCTCAAATCCTCAAATTTATCCAAGAGGATTTTCAAACTTTTCCAACTTAATTCACCAATTAAATGATAAAAACAACCATGGATTCGGGTAATTTAACCAATATTGAGTTAAGAACACTTACCCCGTTGTTTCCTCTCGAAATCTCCCAAATATCGCCTCAATCCAAACTCCAAATCGTTAAAAATGGTCTAAACTTGAACTTTCTGTCCAGACCTCTCTTCTTTGCGAACGCGACAGGTCTCTCACGTTCGCGAAGCACAACTCAACTGCCCACAAATTTATCCCTTCGCGAATGCGACCGTGGTTTCACGAACGCGAAGCTTTACAAATCTTACCCTTCGCGAACGCGACCACGGCTTCGCGAACATGAAGCTTTACCAACTCAGACTTGCGCGAACGCGACCACCACCTCGCTAATGCGTAGAACAAGGGCCTGGGGTCCCCAATAGCCTCACTCCTCTTCGCAAACGCGACACCACTCACGTGTTCGCGATGCACACACAGACCATACCTTCGCGTTCGCGTTCACATCCTTCCCTTCGCAAACGCGAAGAACAAAACCTCACACTTAGAAAACACTCTTCGCGAACGCGAAAGGGAAAATCAGAAAAATGCAACATAAGATATTAGCAATCTCACCAAGGCCAAAAATGATCCGTTAACCCCCCCGAAACTCACCCGAGCCTCCCGGGACCTCAACCAAATATACCATCAAGTCCTAAAATATCATACGAACTTAGTCGAACGCTTAAATCACCTCAAACAACGCTAAAACCATGAATCATACCCCAATTCAAGCCTAATGAACTTTGAAATTTCAAGTTTCTACAAACGACTCTGGAACCTATCAAATCACGTATGGTTGACCTCAAATCTTTCACACAAGTCATAAATAATATAATAGAGGTACTCTAATTTTCAGAATCGGATTCCGACCCCGAAATTAAAAAGTCAACCCCCGGGTCAAACTTCCCAAAATTTCAACTTTCCTCATTTTAAGCCTAATTCCACCACGGACCTCCAAATAATTTTCCGGACACGCTCCTAAGGCAAAAATCACCATACGGAGCTATTGGAATCATCAAAATTCAAATCTTAGGTCGTTTACACATAAGTCCACATCCAGTCACTTTTCTAACTTAAAATTTTCAATTATAAGACTAAGTGTCTCATTTCACTCTGAATTCCTTCCGGGCCCACACCTACCAACCCGATAAGTCATAAATCAATTGTAAGGCATACATTGAGCAGTAAATGGGGGAACGAGGTTATAATACTAAAAATGACCGGCTGGGTCGTTACAATATCCTTCTTCATTCTCCTCCACCAATAATGTTGCCAAAAATCTTGATATATTTTTGCGGTACCCGGATAAATAGAATACCGGGAACTGTGGGCCTCTTCAAGAATTAAGTCACGAAGCCCATCCACATTAGGAAAACAAATACGACCCTGCATCCGCAAAACTCCTTCTTCCCCCAGAGCAACCTGTTTAGCACCACCGTGTCGTACCGTGTCCTTAAGGACAAGCAAATGAGGATCATCATACTGTCGCTCTCTGATACGCTCATATAAAGAAGACCGAGCGACCGTGAAAGCTAAAACCCGACTGGGTTCTGAAACATCTAACCTCACAAAATGATTAGCCAAAGTCTGAACATCTGCAGCTAATGGTCTCTCACCAACCGGAATATAAGCAAGGCTGCCCATACTCACAGCCTTTCTATTCAAAGCATCGACCACTACATTAACCTTTCCGGGGTGATATAGAATGGTGATATCATAGTCTTTCAACAACTCCAACCATCTTCTCTGCCTCAAATTGAGATCTTTTGTTTGAACAGATACTGAAGGCTACGATGATCAGTAAATACCTCACACGAGACACCGTAGAGGTAATGCCTCCAAATCTTCAGCCCGTGAACAATGGCTGCCAATTCTAAGTCATGAACACGATAATTCTTCTCGTGAACTTTCAACTCCCGTGACGCATATGCAATCACCCTACTATCTTGCATCAATACTGTACCAAGCCCAACGCGAGATGCATCACAATACACCGTATAAGATCCTGAACCTATGGGTAACACTAACACTGGCGCTGTAGGCAAAGCGGTATTGAGCTTCTGAAAGCTCAATTCACACTCGTCTGACCATTTGAATGGGGCACCCTTCTGGGTCAATTTGGTCAATGAAAATGCTATAGATGAAAATCCCTCCACAAACCGGCGATAATATCATGCCAAGCCCAGGAAACTCCGGATCTTTATAGCTAAAGTAAGTCGAGGCCAATTCTGAACTGCCTCAATCTTCTTAGGATCCACTTTTATGCCTTCAGCCGATACAACATGCCCCATAAAGGCAACTGAGCCTAACCAAAATTCACATTTTGAAAATTTAGCACATAACTGATTATTCTTCAAAGTCCGAAGCACAATCCGAAGATGTTGCTCATGCTCCTCTCGACTGCTGGAGTAAATCAAGATATCATCAATGAACACAATCACATTGGAATCCAAATAAGTCTTGAACACCCGATTCATCAAACCCATAAATGTTGCTGGGGTATTTGTCAGCCCAAATGACATCACTAGGAATTCGTAATGCCCATACCGAGTCCGAAAAGTTATCTTAGGGACATCAGATGCCCTAATATTCAACTGATGGTAACCAGACCTCAACTCGATCTTTGAAAACATCTTGGCACTCTGAAGCTGATCAAATAAGTCATCAATTCTTGGCAACGAATACTTGTTCTTGATAGTGACCATGTTTAATTGCCGATAATCTATACACATTCTCATTGACCTATCCTTCTTATTCACGAATAACACGGGCGCACCCCAGGGCGAGACACTAGGTCTAATTAAGCCCTTATCAAGCAATTCTTGTAATTGCTCCTTCAATTTTTTCAACTCCGGTGGGTCCATACAATATGGTGGGATAGAAATAGGCTGAGAACCCGGAGCTAAATCAATACAGGAAATACATCTGGAAATTTACGAAGAACTGGAACTGAATCCATAGAAGGAACTTTCGTGCTGGGATCACGAATATAAGCCAAATAAGCTAGACACCCCTTCTCGACCATATGCTGAGCTTTCACATAGGAGATAACCTTGCTGATAGAATGGCCAAGAGTCCTTTTCCACTCTAGTCGAGGTAACCCCGGCATGGCTAAGGTCACTGTTTTGGCGTGAAAATCTAATATAGCATGATAAGGTGTCAGCCAATCCATACCCAAGATAGCATCAAAACCTACCATGTGAAGAAGTAGAAGATCCATGCTAGTCTCAAGACTCCCAATAGTAACAACAAACGAACGATAGACATGATCTACCACAACATAATCTCCCACTGGTGTAGATACACATAGAAGCATTCAGAGAATCACGAGGTACAACTAGATATGTAGCAAAATAGGAAGCCACATAGGAATAAGTATATCCTAGATCAAATAGAACTGAAGCATCTCTATGGAAAACTGGAACAATACCTTTGATCACGGCATCAGATGACTCGGCCTCAGGCCTAGCTGGAAAAGAATAAAATCGGGGCTGGGCTCCACCACTCTAAATTGCGTCTCTAGGACGGCCTCTAACTGGATGGCCTCCACCTCTAATGTCCCGACCTCCACCTCTAATGGCCTAACCTCTACCTCTAGATTCCTGACCCCTACCTCTAGCTGGATGAGCAGGCGGTGAAGCAATCGGTGCCAGTATGATGGCACGAGAATCCTGTCGAGATCTGTTGCTCGATAACCTAGGGCAATACCTTCTGATGTGACCAATATTCCCACACTCATAACACCCATCCTGTTGTCGTGGCTGTTGAAGCTGAAGCTGACCCGAACGGGTCGGATGACCGTTGTAGTGACTTTGGAGTGGTGGTGCGCTGATAGGAGCTGAATGTGCACTAAATGTTGGCTGCCCAGAGTAAGGCATAATAGGACCGTGACTCCCTGAAGCACTGTGAGATGCTTGAAGTGCCGAATGAAGCCTGGGAGGATGACCCCTACCAAAATTACCTCTGCCTCCAGAGTAGGCACCACTGAACCCACCGAACTGACGAGGCCTCTTATCAGACCCCTATCCTCTCTCCAGTCCAATAACCATCTCGATCCTCCTAGCAACATTAGTAGCCGCCTGAAAGGAAATCTCACTTCCAGTCTCCTTATCCATCTGAAGCCTGATAGGGTAAGTGAGTCCATCAATAAACCTCATCTCTCTCTTTATCTCTCTCTCTCTCTCTCTCAGTAGGTAGTAAAAGAAGAGTGTGACGAGCTAAATCCACAAAACGAGTCTCGTACTAAGTAACAGTCATACTGCCCTACTGTAGACGCTCAAATTGTATGCGGAAATACTCTCTCAATGTGATTGGGAGGAACTTCTCTAGAAATAGCCGTGAAAACTGCTCCCAGGTCAATGCAGGAGAACCAACTGGTCTAGTCAAAGTATAATCTCTCCGTCACCTCTTGGCGAAACCTGTTATCTGAAATACAGCAAAATCAACCCCATTGGTATCAACTATACCCATATTCCGCAATACCTTATGGCAACGGTCAAGATAATCTTGCGGGTCCTCAGAAGGTGTACTACTAAAGTGAACTGGAAAGAGCTTAGTAAACTTATCCAGTCTCAATAAGGCCTCAGAAGACAAGGCGGGCCTATCACTGGCTTGTGTCGCAACAATTGGCTAAACTACCCCAACTAGCGGGGCTGCTGGAGCCTGATACTGGGGAGCCATATGCTCCAGAGCATGAGTAATGTGAGTTTGTGCTCCTCCCCCAGCCTGTGAGATGGTTGGTGCCATTGGAAATGTACCATTCTGGGCCACGCCTTCCATAAGACTCACCAAATGGACTAGAGCGTCCTGAAGCACTAGAGTAGCTATGAATCCTTCCGGAACCTGAACTGGTCACCCCTGTACAGTATGAACTGGAACCTACTCCTGAATATCCACCTGAGGTTCTACAACAGGTGCTGCTGCTCAAGCTCTAGATTGGATGAATAGAGTACCTGGAACTGTCTGCTTCTTCACGAATACATTCACAAAGCCCATCCATATTAGGCACACAAATACGACCCTGCATTCGCAGAACCCCATCTTCTCCCACAACAACCTGTTTGGCATCACTATGCCACACCATGTCCTTAAGGACAAGTAAATGAGGATCATCATACTGCCTCTCTCTGATGCGCTCATATAAAGAAGACCGAGTGACTATGCAAGCTAGAACCCGATTGGGTTCTAAAACATCTAACCTCACGAACTGATTAGCCAAAGTCTGAACACTTGCAGCTAATGGCCTCTCACTAACCGGAATATACGCAAGACTGCCCATACTCATAACCTTTCTACTCAAAGCATCGACCACCACATTGGCCTTTCCGGGGTGATATAAAATGGTGATATCATAGTCTTTCAACAACTCCAACCATCTTCTCTGCCTCAAATTAAAATCTTTTTGTTTGGACAGATACTGAAGGCTACGATGATCAGTAAAATACCTCACACGAGACACCGTAGAGGTAATGCCTCTAAATCTTCAGCGCATGACAATGGATGCCAATTCAAAGTCATGATCAGGATAATTCTTCTCGTGAACTTTCAACTGCCTCAACGCATATGCAATTTCCTTGCCATCTTGCATTAATACGGCACCAAGACCAATGTAAGATGCATCACAATATATCGTATACGATCCTGAGCCTGTGGGTAATACATACAACATGTCCCAAAAAGGCAACTGAGTCTAAACAAACCTCACATTTTGAAAATTTGGCATATAACTGATTATTCTTCAAGGTGTGAGGCACACTTCGAAGATGATGCTCATGCTCCTCTCGACTGCTGGAGTAAATCAAGATATCATCAATGAATACAACCATAAAAGAATCCAAATAAGGCTTGAACTGATGGTAAACAGATCTCAAAATAAATCTTAGGGACATTAGATGCCCTAATCTTCAACTGATGGTAACCAGATCTCAAAATAAATCTTTGAAAATACCTTGTCACCCTGAAGCTGATCAAATAAGTCATCAATTCTTGGCAGCGAATATTGTTTTTTGATAGTGGCCTTATTCAACCGTCGATAATCTATACACATCCGCATCGAGCCATCTTTCTTCTTTACAAATAATACAGGTGCACCTCAGGGCGAGACACTGGGTCTAATGAATCCCTGATCAAACAAGTCTTGTAACTTCTCTTTTAATTCTTTCAACTGTGGCGAGGCCATACGGTATGGTGGAATAGAAATGGGCTGAGTGCCCGGAGCCAAATCAATACAGAAGTCAATATCTCTGTCGGGTGGCATCCCCGGCAGATCTGCAGGAAATACTTCTGAAAATTCACGAACAACTGGCACTGAGTCCATAGAAGGGACATCCGCACTGAGATCGCTAATATAAGCCATAAAGGCTAGATATCCTTTCCCTACCATATGCCGAGCTTTCATATAAGAAATAACCCTGCTGGCAGAATGGCCAGGAGTTCCTTTCCACTCTAATCGTGGTAACCCCGGCATAGCTAGGGTCACTATCTTGGCATGACAGTCTAATATAGCATGACAAGGAGACAGCCAATCCATACCCAAGATGACATCAAAATCTACCATATCAAGAAATAGAAGATCCACACTAGTTTCAAGATTACCAATAGTAACCACACACGAATGGTAGAAATGATCTACAACCACAGAGTCTCCCACCGGCCTCAGGCCTAGCTGGAAAAGCATAAAATCGAGGCTGGGTCCCACCACTCTGAACTGCATCTCTGGGATGACTTCTAACTGGCTGGCCTCCACCTCTAACGGTCTGACCTCTACCTCTAATGGCCTAACCTCCACCTCTCATAGCATGACCTCCACCTCTAACTGGCTGAGCAGGCGGTGAAGCAACCGGTGCCGGTATGATGACACAGGAATATTGCCGAGATCTGTTACTCGCCAATCTAGGGCAATACCTCCTGATGTGACCAATGTTCCCACACTTATAACACTCATCCTGATGCCGTGGCTGCTGAAGCTGAAGCTGACCCAGATAGCCCGGATAACCACTGTAGTAATGCTGGAGTGGTGGTGCACTAATAGGAGCCGAATGTGCACTGAATAATGGCTGCTCAGAGTAAAGCATA
Organism: Nicotiana otophora; assembly: GCA_000715115.1. Lineage (NCBI taxonomy): Eukaryota > Viridiplantae > Streptophyta > Magnoliopsida > Solanales > Solanaceae > Nicotiana > Nicotiana otophora. The sequence goes on from AWOL01S0025614.1 coordinate 28,742, forward strand.
ATAGGTACGTGACTCCCTGAAGCACCAGGAGATACATGAAGTTCTAAATGAAATGGTCTGGGAGGATGACCCTACCAAAATTACCCCGGCCTCCAGACGAGGCACCACTGTAACCATCAAACTGACGAGGCCTCTTATCAGACCTCTGCCCTTTTTCCTGTGCAAGAACCATCTCGATCCTCCTTGCGACATTAGCAGTCGCCTGAAAAGAAATCTCACTTCCGGTCTCCTTTGCCATCTGAATTCTGATAGGGTGAGTGAGTCCATCAATGAACCTCCTCACTCTCTCTCCCTCCGTAGGTAGTAAAAGGAGAGCATAACGGGCCAAATCCAGAAAACGGGACTCATACTGAGTAACAGTCATACTGCCCTGCTGTAGACGCTCGAATTGCTTGCGGAATTCCTCTCTCAATGTGATAGGGAGGAACTTCTCTAGAATATCTGAGAGAACTGCTCCCAGGTAAGTGCAGGAAATCCGACTGGTCGGGTCAATGTGTTATCTCTCTACCACCTCTTGGCGGAACCCGACATCTGGAATACAGCAAAATCAACTCCATTGGTCTCAACTATACCCATGTTTCGCAGCACATCATGGCAACATTCAAGATAATCCTGTGGGTCCTCAAAACGTGTACCACTGAAGTGAACTGGAAAGCTCTTAGTGAACTTATCCAGTCTCAATAAGGCATCAAAAGACATGGAGGGCCTATCACCGGTCTGCGTCGCAATAACTGGCTGAACTACCCCAACTGGCGGGGCTGCTGGAGCCTGATTCTGGGGAGCCATCTGCTCCGGAGCGGGAGTAGTGGGAGTTTGTGCTCCTTCCCCAGCCTGTGAGACGACTGGTGCCACTGCAAATGTACCAATCTGGGCCACGCCCTCCATAAGACTTACCAAACGGACTAGAGCGTCCTGAATCACTAGAGTGGCTATGAATCCTTCCGGGACCTGAACTGGTCCAACTGGTACATTCTAAACATAGACCTCCTCCTGAAGGTCTATCTGAGGTTCTTCAACAGGTGCAGCTGCTCGAGCTCTGGACTGAGCTCTACCACGGCCTCTAGCACGACCTCGGCCTCGACCTCTACCCCTGGCCATAGTTGCCACCGGGTGTTCTGGTCCCTGTCCATCGGTAGAAGTATTACGCGTTCTCCCCATCTTCGAGAGAATAAGAGTAGAATGGTTCAATCATCGATGATAGAATACAATCGCACGACAGAATAAGAAAGAAGTGATATTGTTCCTAAACTTCATAGCCTCTGAGAGATAAGTACAGACGTCTTCGTACCGATCCTTTAGACTCTACTAAACTTGCTCGTGACTCGTGAGACCTATGTAACCTAGTGCTCTGATACCAACTGTCACGACCCGAAATTCCCACCTCCGAACCGTGATGGCGCCTAACATTTCACTTGCTAGGCAAGCCAACATTAGAATAACATTATCTATTTTTAAAATAATTTTTAAATTTATTAATAACAAGGAAGCAAATGCGGAAGCAATTTTGAAATAATAACGATGTCTAAATACCATCCCAGAATTGGTGTCACAAGTGCACGAGCTTCTAGAATAAATACAAATAAAGTTCTGAATAAAATAAAGCTGTCTAGAAATCAATACACAGCTAAAGTACAATAGATGGGGACTTCAGAACTGCGGACACCATGCAGTTATACCTCAAGCCTCCTCTGATAGCTGAAATCTGAGCAAGTCTATGGTACGCCGCTGGGACCAACTCCAAAATCTGCACAAGAAATGCAGAGTGTAGTATCAGTACAATCAGCCCCATGTACTGGTAAGTGCTGAGCCTAACCTCGACGAAGTAGTGACGAGGCTAAGGCGGGTCACTTACATTACCTGTACGCAATATTAGATATAACAACAATAATAGAAATAAATCAAGTAACACATTTATAATAATTGAATCCAACTCAGCGGTCATAATCAATTATCATTTCCATCAATTCAGTTGCAACGTGCAACCCGCTCTCACAATACATTCACATTCAATTCTGTTGCAGCGTGCAACCCGCTCTCACAATATGTTCACATTCAGTTCTGTTGCGGTGTACAACCCGCTCCTCCAATATATTCATTTTTAATCAAGTCTGTTGCGGCGTGCAACCCGACCCCCAATATATATATATATATGTATGTCGACTTTTAAATAAGTCTGTAGCGGCGCGCAACCCGATCCTCTCATATATTCATTATAATCAATCATGTTGCGGCGTGCAACCCACTCCTCCAACATTTTCATTTACCAATTCTTATAGAAGAAATTTTCCCAATAAATGTAACAATTAATATAAAATTATAAGACAACAAGCATACAATAATTATGGTTTAATTATGAAGCAAACAATGACAAATAGCAAATTATTATGGAAATCTGGGAGCAAATAAGCAGTTTAATATTTAATATGCTAAATGTCAAATGACAATTAAGGCACATAATTCAAATAACATGTAACAATTAATGTAGGAATTCAAGAATTTATATTTGCAAGGAATAAGAGAGAAACAATTATTATAATAATTAATTTATGATTAAACATAATTTATAATTTTTCAAGTATGCAAGCAAACAATTAATTTGACGACGTATAGATACTCGTCACCTCGCCTATACGTCGTTTACATGCAATTCACATAACAAATAAATTAAGGGTTCTATTCCCTCAAGTCAAGGTTAACCATGACACTTACCTCGCTTTGTAAATTCCAAATCAATTATTCAACCACAGCTTTTTCTTTTAAAATTTTCTCCGAAAGCTTCAAATCTATTCACAAATAATTCGATATATTCGACACGAATCATAGGAATTAATTCCATATGAATTTACAAATTTTCCGGATAAAAATCCAAAATTTATTAAAATATTCGGCAATGGGACCCACATCTCAAATCCTGGAAACACTCACGAAATCCGAACACCCGTTCCCATACGAGTTCAACCATACCAAATTTGTCCAATTCCGATATCAAATGGACCTTCAACTCTTAATTTTTTATCGTTTTTGGAAGATTTTAGAAAAATCTGATTTTTCCTCCATAAATTCACGGATTCATGATATAAATGAGTATAAAATCATGAAATATAATCAATATAGGATAAGGAACACTTACCCCAATATTTTACCGTGAAAATTGCCCAAAAATCGTCTCTTGAGGTTTTAGGTTTTGAAGATTTGGGAAATGAATCAAAAATCTCGTCCAAAAGTTATTTTGTTCAGCTGCAGGTGTCGCAATTGCGACCTGAGCTTCGCAAATGCGAAGCTCGCAAATGCGAAGAAACACTCGCAATTGCGATGTCCTTCACAATCCCGCTGCCTTCGCAAATGCAAAGATTATGTCGCATTTGCGACAATTGGCCCTTCGCAATCCCTCTGCCTTCGCAAATGCAAAGATTATGTCGCATTTGCGACAATTGGCCCTTCGCAATCCCTCTGCCTTCGCAAATGCGAAGATTATGTCGCATTTGCGACAGTTGGCCCATCGCAATTGCGAAGATAAACTCGCAATTGCGAAGATAAACTTGCAATTGTGAGAACTGCTGGCCCAGGCTTTCTTCGCAATTGTGATAAAAATCTCGCAATTGCCATACCTGCTTGGTTCGCATTTGCGATGCCTGATCTCGCAATTGCGAGATCAGAGGCCTGCAACAGGTTCGGTTATACGAGCAAAATTTTCTAAGTTCAAAACATCCCGTGGCCTATTCGAAACTCACCCGAGCCCCTCGGGACCTTATCCAAATATCCCAACAGGTCCCATAACATCATACGGACTTACTTGGGGTCTCAAATCATATCAAATAATATCGAAATTGCTATTCACACCTCGATACAGACTTTGAGTTTTAAACTTTTCAATTTGCAAACCTCGTGCCAAAACATATTAAATGAATCCGGAATGACTCTAAATTTTGCACACAAGTCATAAATGACATAACGGAGCTGTTCAAATTTCCAGAATCGGATTTCGGCTCCGATATCAAAAAGTCAACCCCGTAGTCAAACTTGAAATCTTTAGCCTTAAATTGCTGGTTCCGTTAAATGGTCATAATTTGAGCTAGGGACCTCCAAATTAAATTCCGGGCATACGCCCAAGTCCCAAATCATGATACGGACCTACCGAAATTTTCAAAATATTGATCCATTTCCGTTTGCTAAAAATATTGACCAAAGTCAACTCAGTTGAGTTTTAAAGCTCTATTTCACATTTTAATCCATTTTGTCACATGAAAACGTTTCGTAAAGTTTTACGAACTGCGCACGCAAGTCGAGAAATGATAAATGATGCTTTTCAAAGTCTTAGAACACAGAATTACTTATTAAATTTAAAGATGACATTTTGGGTTATCACATTCTCCACCTCTAAAACAAATGTTCGTCCTCGAACGGAGTTAGAAAAAGTACCTGAGCTGGAGAAAAGATGTGGATATTTACTCCGCATGTCCGACTCGGACTCCCAGGTACATGCCTCTACCAGCTGACCTCTCCATTGCACCCGAACTGAAGGATAACTCTTTGACCTCAACTGTCGGACCTGCCGGGCTAGAATAGCCACCGGCTCCTCCTCGTAATTCAAAGCTTTGCCCAATTGGACTGAGTTGAGATCTAACACATGGGACAGATCACCATGATATTTCCGGAGCATAGACACATGGAACATCGGATGAACCGCTGATAAACTAGGTGGTAATGCAAGCCTGTAGACTACTTCACCCACCCTTTCAAGAATTTCCAAGGGTCCGATATACCTAGGGCTCAACTTGCCCTTCTTTCCGAACCTCATTACACCTTTCAAAGGTGAAACCCTGATCAAAATTCGTTATCCAACCATGAATGCAATATCACGAACTTCACGGTCGGCATAACTCTTTTGCCTGGACTGAGCTGTGCGAAGTCGATCCCGAATAATCTTGACCTTATCCAAGGCACCCTGTACCAAATCGGTACCCAACAACCGAGCCTCTCCCGGTTCAAACCAAGCAACTGGCGATCGGCATCACCTTGTGTATAATTCCCCATATGGAGCCATCTGAATGCTCGACTGGTAGCTATTATTATAAGCAAACTCTGCAAGTGGTAATAAATGATCCCAAGAACCTCTAAAGTCTATAACACAAGCGCGAAGAATATATTCCAATATCTGAATAGTGTGCTCTGACTGTCCGTCTGTCTGTGGATGAAATGTTGTACTCAACTCCACCCGCGTGCCTAACTCACGTTGTACAGCCTTTCAGAAATGTGAGGTAAACTGCGTACCTTGATCTGAATTAATAGACACGGGCACACCGTGAAAGCGGACAATCTCACGAATTTAAATTTCAGCTAACCTCTCTGAAGAATAGATAACTGCCACTCGAATGAAATGGGCTGACTTGGTCAACCTGTCCACAATGATCCAAACTGCGTCAAATGTTTTTCTGAGTTCGTGGGAGCCCAACAACAAAATCCATAGTGATACGCTCCCACTTCTACTCAGGAATTTCTAACTTCTGAAGCAAACCACCAGGTCTCTAATGCTCGTACTTAACTTGCTGACAATTCAGACACCGAGCTACATGTGCAACTATATCCTTTTTCATTCTCCTCCTCCAATAATGTTGCCGCAAATCTTGATATATTTTAGCGGTACCTGGATGAATAAAATACCTGGAACTGTGTACTCCTTCAAGAATTAATTCACGAAGCCCATCCACATTAGGCACACAAATACGACCCTGCATTCGCAGAACCCCATCTTCCCCCACAACAACCTGTTTGGCATCGCTGTGCCACACCGTGTCCTTAAGGACAAGTAAATGAGGATCATCATACTGCCTCTCTCTGATGCGCTCATATAAAGAAGACCGAGCGACTGTGCAAGCTAGAACC